>JAZKJV010000737.1:50000-331368 GCA_037367405.1 Ottelia alismoides | reverse complement strand
TCCAGATGATGTTCAGACGACCGGACCTCCTAGAAAAAGAGCAATCGAAGAACAGGTATTAACATCCTCCTTGTAGCTTTCGTAAATGGGCAAGTAGTATCAGGCCAATGATGCATGCATCCTCATGTAAATCCACGTTACAATTCATTCTCTTCTCATCATCCAAATTAAAATCTTGACCTTAACATGGGCATGGACTTCCTAATACATCTACAATCAAGAAGAAACGGATACTCTATCGACCACCCATGTAAAATGCCTCTTATACACAACCGCAGCAGAAGGGGTTTCTCCATCCCATTCTCACCTATCTTAGGAGCCTCCTTTGGCCTAGCATCACCAAGACACAGAGTAAATTAAAGTCATCATAGCAAGCATCCGAAAAAGACTACACAAAGGTAGGAGTCTAAACTCCTCCACCAGAGCCTGCAACTGACCAGCAATTAGCCACAGAGAACTTGAAATTCATCTCAAGATCCATCAACCAAGGGAACACCACCCCCAACATGCCAGCACCTGACTGGTGGTGGGTAATGCCCCTGCAGAGCAACACCATATTTAACTCGATATGAAGGTAAATATGATATGGTTTATTTAAGTAAACGCTGCTAAAGGGTCACGTGAGAGTGGGTTGCAGTAGGGGTGAGATGTCGTAGTGTGTGCCACACGTGGTTGTGCAACCTCTAAAGGGTTGCGCAAGGGGATGGATGCTGCTGCTTTAGGCGGGTGTGTGTGTGTGTGGGTGTCAATTATATTGTCTGCTCCAGTGGAAGCAAGGAAGCAGTAAGCTGGAAAGGAATGAGCACTGCTTAACTGCCAAGGTGCCATATTTAATGCCAACGAATCAATTTGAGAGCTATAAAGTTAATGTTTCGACATCATGTTATAGCAATAGGGAGTAGGAACCGACTGTGGTATATGCGGATTGCAATGGTTATTGTGAAATTTGGAAGTTTACTGGGCACCCCCTGATGTATATCCTAATGGATGCATTTATGTCCTAATTATATGCAATCTTTAGCCTTTTATTTCACTATTGAAATCAAACGTTGGTAGAAATCTTTTAATAATTTTATTTCATATGTTTTGGATGATTGCGATAAAATACGATGCATCAAATTCTAATAGATGCCTTTGTAAATTTGGAAAATTATCAATTTTATGCAGTCCTACATATGCACATATGGCTAAAGTTAGAAAAATCCCATCATCTCTGCAGGAATATGTTTATGTGTGAATATTTAAAGTTTGTACAAGAGATGGAGGAAGTTGAAAGAAAAGAATCTGATGTTTGTATCAGCTTGTTGATTACTGAAACATGTAGGCATGACTTATCTTTGATCAAAACCATTTATTTTTGTAATTGATAGATGGAGAACGAATGCAGATATTTGATTGTTGGATGTGAAATCTGCGAACAATATTGCTTTCTCAGGCTTCTTGCATAATTCCAAAACCTTACCAGCATTATATTTTTTTCATGTAAATAGAAAATTGAAGCTGGATTTTTCTTCTTGTCCATTCTTGTTATTATCGGCTTAGGAGAATTTTCTCACTTCATTAATGCAAACATAACCTGCATAAACATATTGCAGGTTGATAAATTGCAGATACTGGCAGAATCCCTAGCCAGTTCGTCCTTAAAGGCCGAAAAACGAATTGCTGATCACAGGTTTTTCTCAGTTTAATTTCCTTTTGCAATTCATTCCATACATTTTATGACTGTAATATATATATTTTGGCAATACAATGATGGAACGCAGATAGTAATCCGATTAGTATGAAGTATACATATTAAATTATCCCCAAATTTGGAGTCTATTCAAGTCCGATAAAAACATGTTATTTTGCTGTCCAACAAGTTAATGCTGCCGAACCTAATAATGATTGTGATGTTATATTTTTTCGTTAAATTGATTAAGAAACCCATGTGGATATGGAATATCACCTCAAGGCTTCAAGCTATAGTGCCTGATTGATCATAGCCCTTTATGTTTCCACCATGCTTCGGCTTCTTTGCCTGTTGCTGTAGTTTCAGCAGAATAACGAGTAGAAGTATAAATGTTTAAATAAAGGTAATATTTCTTCTCATATAACCCAACGGATTGCACATGTCTTTTAAATAATTACTGGAATGTTAATGGAAAGTCCTATTTAATACAATACTACTCCCATATAACATGTACCGAAGTGATTTTTTTATCTTGAAAATACCAAGTCCTCCCTCTTTTTTCTGTTTTGTTACAGTGTCCCAATCAAGAAGATGGATCGTTCCTTTCTCCATCCTAGCATCGGCCTAAAAGAAGCATCTCGTCATCGAATCAATTATTCTTATTCCGTCCTTGGAGAGTGGGTGAAGCATTGGGCTCGACTCGGCCCAACTTGGGAAAGCCCAACCCATGCATGTCCATTTCCTTGAGCTTTGGGCCGGGTCGAGGAAATTAAAGGTGGCTTTGAAAGTTATGAAACCTAGGAAAGGTGTATGGCATGATGACATCGCTATATAAGTATGGAAAGTTCTAGGTGAACATGGTTTGGCTTGGCCCACATATTTTACTCAATGTTATTTGGCGAAACAAGAAAAATCTTGAAGAAGGATCGTGATACCTCTTTATAAGAATAAAGGAGACATCCAAAATTGTTAAAATCACAAAGGCATCCAACCGATGAGTCATACAATGAACATTTCGGAACGTGTAATTGAAAGAATGTTGAGGCAAGTTTCTAAGATAATGGAAAACCAATTCAGATTCATGCCTGATCGCTCAACTATTGAATCTATCCGCTTGTTCAGAACAATGCGGATTTATAGAGCTAAAAGGAAGAACCTCAGTATGATTTTTACTAATTTGGAGAAGACTTATGATTCAGTTCCCACGAGAAATATTGAGGAGAGTTTTGGAGAAGAGATAGGTACTTGTCCTATACATTAATCTTATAAAGGATATGTACAATGGGGCTTCATTTTGTTTAAGGATCAATTTGGAAAGATTGATCATTTTGACATTAGCATCGGTCTGCATTAAGGTTTATCTCTGAGTCTATTCTTTTTTACATTGACAATGAACGAGTTTACTAATCACATTTTGGATGAGATACCTTAGTATATGTTGTTTGCTGATGATATTGTGTTGATTGGTGAGACTAGAAATGGAGTAAATGCGAAGCTTGAGATTTGGAGACATGCCTTAGAGACTAAATGATTTCGTATAAGCAAGGTTAAGACTGAATATTTGGAGTACACATTTGATACGGACTTCTACATGTTAATCTGGAGGCTATTTTTTTTGAGAAAGGATGTGATGATCCTCCAATAGAAACTCATCCAAAGAATATATTTCTAAATAATAAAGTGGTAATTACATATGCCAAGTTTCAAAGAGAGCATTGTCAATCCCTAAGAACATTTTCGGAGTAAAATCTCACGTCCTCAAAGACAATCGTATTTCTAGATAGCCAAATTATACTGATCGACGCACATGTTTTTGTCCGCCCTTCTTCAGAGCCTACCCAATGTCTGCCAATCGAAGCCCAAAAAGATTCTTTGTCGCTCCACTGGACTCCCGGAATGTTCGCACTACACTATACCTCAACCGAATCGGGACATTGGAAGTACATGTGGTCAGTGTCCTCTGCCTCTCCTCCACACCTATGGCCAGGGACAAAGTCAAAATTTTTATAGGTGGGGCCAAAAAATATTTTTGTGGTTCATGTGCTAATCATAAGGCATATTTTGAGGCCAATTATATGTTTGAAAAAGTTAATTAAAATATAACAAAATGATATATATGGTATGCAGGTATGTCGATTATGGAGGAGATGGAAAAGTATAGTTAGCAGCACCGTCATTAAAAAATGTTATTATGAATGAATACAATTGCTATATATATCCATTTTCTTATATCAATGACATGTAACTAACCCTAAAATAAAATGAGATGGCATATGATTGAATATCTCATAGGACCATACTCCAACCATCTTCGAATAGTGGTCAAGTTTAGAAATCTATACCTATTTCCAATCTCCAATAATAAGTCAATCTGGAATTATGAGCACTAGAATACTGATATCTTCTAAAATATTTATACATTAATACTAATTTCTAACGATGCACAATGTTTGATCTTGATTTATATAAGGTAAATATGTAAAATGTAGAGTTCATATCCGGATATTAGGACATTGGCGTAACATTAAAAATCCGAATATGATAAAGAATTGTATAGACGGATGGGTGATCGATGCAGACGTAGTCACGTGAATGGCGAAGCGGGCTTTGGACTATTGGTGGCATCGAGTCATCAATGTGATGACGATGATGTTGTGCTGAGTCGCTAATGTACCGGACGGCTTGGACAATGAAATCACACCAAGTCAGACGTGACGAACTTTCGGGAAGGAGGCATAGTTAGTGGAGGTGAGCATTGATTGGAGAACGCGTGTTTTCTATCGTGCTAACATTGATAGACCAATGGTTTTCCATGTGAGGTGATGGAGAACAAGTTTTCGTGAACTGTAAAGATGAGGTTGGATTGGTTTTAGTATGAAATAATAGGGCAAGGGAGAGTGGAAGCCTGGAAGTTGAATCATTTCCTGAAAATTTAGAAAAATGAGTGATAGGAATTAGGAATGCA
This sequence comes from Ottelia alismoides, assembly GCA_037367405.1. Taxonomy (NCBI): domain Eukaryota; kingdom Viridiplantae; phylum Streptophyta; class Magnoliopsida; order Alismatales; family Hydrocharitaceae; genus Ottelia; species Ottelia alismoides. The sequence continues at coordinate 326,731 of JAZKJV010000737.1, read as the reverse complement.
AACATATATAGATATATATATATCCGTATCCGACCTGCCATCGCATCTGTTTTATAAATATTTGACATCCGTATCCATTTTAAAACATATACGGATATGGATATCACTTTGATATCCGCAAACCTCCATATCCATACTTATATATCCATTTTTGTTGAGATAATTTTATCTCCAGTCATGTTTTTCTTATTTATTTTTACTTTATGTACCTCGTTGTAATTAACTCAGGGATTTTCTCCTATATAAGAGAGCCCTAGGGTCTCATCTATTGTATGGTTTCATTTCTTCCAACATGGTATCGGAGCAACGGTCTTAGACCAGGGTTCCCGTATCCCACCCAAAACCCTAACCCTACACGCAAACCCCCCCTCCCCAGCCTCTCCGGCGCCCCGCTACATCCCAGGCACCGATGCCACGGGCTATAGGCTCTTCAGCGTGACGCCAGGCGTTGCCGGGGACAGACCGGGACCGCGCGCTGTCGTAGGCCGCCTCTGATCTCCAGCCAGCCGTGCGTAGGGGACTCCAGCCACCCCTTGCGTTCAACCTCCGTGCTCCTATCACTCGAGAGCTCTTCTAGCACCTCTATTTGGCAGCCTGGAAGTCTGATTTGGTTCGCAAAGTGTGATTTTTATCTTATAAATCACATCTTACGAAGCTAGACCTCCTCACGAATCAATGAGGATGGTTCTATGAGTCTACCTATACAACAAGTGCATGGTTGGTCGTGTGAGCATCATCCGAATTTTCTATCACTCTAGTAGTTAGCATGCTGAAATAATCTTGGACATCTTGAATTGATCTTGAGTGATCTTCCTCCTCTCTCCACCAACTTAGTCAGATGCACTGGTAATAACTTTCCTCATCTTTTCATCATACTAGCCTTTTGACTGTTTCCGCTCCAGATGAAGATCCCAACATAAATCAGTTGTCTGACCAGCTTTCTTGTAATGGGTACATTTCCTGTTATGCTTCCCTATGTAACCACATCGAGTTAACAGAGTTGATTGCTCAACATCCCAAACCTCCATACTTATCACCAACCTTTTCTGTTCCTTGGACTTAACTTCATGATACACATCTTGAATGTTGGGAATAGTGGTAGAATTTAATATATGTCTCCATACATTTTTAAACTCAGAGTTTAGACCTCCCAAAAAAATGAAGGTTTTGTTCTTCCACCTCTGTCACCTGCACTTCCACGATTCCTCGTATTTTTAGTCTAAATCTCTTCCCATTTAACATCAAGATACAATAATATGCTGAGACCAAAGCTCCCTCTGATGAAGATTATAGATCTCCCAAGTTCATTGATAAACCCACAAGTCTTTCCTTTGATCATACCTACTCTCGAGAACCATCCGCATGTCCCATGCTTATCTCTTCTGAAGAATAAGATGTTATACGTCTTTGGAAACGGATTTGACAATCCTCGTTTTGACTTTGCTGTCCTCAAGAAACCATTTCTCCTATGAGGGTTCATTATAATAGGGTTTAATTGAGGTTGAGACTGTTATATCCGACCATGCCTGCAATCGCCATCTCCACAGCAGCAGTATAGAGTATTTTTTTCCTTTGGTTAACTTGTTAGTATTTATTTGAACATTTTTGCATTTTGTTTCCTTTCCATAGTTATCCATTTTTGCATTTTATCCCCAATATTACTCTTAACTTTAGTTGTTATTTGAGAGGCCAACCAATTGGCTTTGCCCAAACACAAAAATACCCACCACGAGAGAGATATACAGCCAAAAAGCCTCACAACCAGACCAAATTGGCTTTGCCCAAACAGAAAAAATACCCCCCATGAGAGAGATATACAGCCAAAAAGCCTCACAACCAGACCAAGATACATGCACAACTAATCGAGAAGGAAATACTCACAGCCCAAAGGTCCATCACCACTAGAAACAATTTAGGGTTCAGCTCCACTAGAAAGGTCTGCACAGCAAACAAAATGCATGAGCACGGCTCCTATCAGAAGAACCACAGTTCATACTCTCAGCAAAATGATAACCTGAGGGAGCATGCACAGCAACCAGCTTCCTGCAACCCCAGCCAGGGCGCAACACCTCAAGGCCCATGAGCGAGCAGAACATGTCACATGAGAAGGGGCTTCAACTATCAACACTGCCAGGCGATGACCACAGTCAGCCCCACACCGTGCCTATCTCTAATACCATCTTGAACTACAACGAGCACCAAACACATGCGAGTTAATGTGGAATTCCTCAGAGAGGGAAAACCGTGGGGCAAGGAGTTCCCTGCTAGTCATTTGTGGCTAGGGCTTATTTTTTCTTCCTTTTTGTTTATATGAAAGATAAGGGAAGGAGAGTTACACAGCACATAAATGAATAAAATGATCTTTACCCGAGATATATTTACCTCTTATAACAACAATCAACACTCATATTGGAAGAAATGTGTAGAGAGTAATAAACATGCGTGGGCTTTGTGATCAATGATTCGGTTTTCCACTTCTGAGATAGCCCAAAATTTGTCAAATCTCATTTTCAAAATTCAGCCTAGAGAGACATGGTTCTATCGATATTGGTGAATGTCGGGATAATGGTCAATATAAAAAATATAACATGTGAGCGAGCTTCTGTGCAAGGTTATCCTCAAGCAACAAGTTCACAAACATCATATTAAGCATATTGTTATAGGTATCAATATGAAATGACAGAAGCTTTAACTTAATGTTAAATATGATTTTGGTTATCACTTTGTTGAAAGCATAGAGCTACATTTGCAAGAACAAGTGCATCTTTTGGTTATTTTTCATTGAATACATTTTGAAAGTCGAACATTTTCTTCTGACATTTCTTTGGTGGCAGAAACCAGAAAGAGGAAGCTCTTAATTTCCGTGTAGTCAAAGATAAAGAAGTGAGCGAAATTGAGAAGGTAAGTGATATATATAGATTGCAAAAAAACAAAGCAATGCTACTGAAATATTATTGCTTAATGCTGATTTAAACACTTATATGATAATAAGAAAGATTCCAGTTATGTAGCAAAGTGAGTTATATTTCAAAGTTGTATGCTGATAACCACATTTCTTGTTTAGGAGACTCTTGATGGGAACGAGCATGCTCCTCTGATTCGTTGCATAAAAAATGTTTACACAGGGTTTGGTTAATAATGGCCAGTATTTGAAGTTAGTAGTGAAGTATCTAGTTGGTGGGTCCAGATAATAATGGGTTAGGGGAATGGTCCTGGGATGAGAAAGTGCACTTTCACATGCTCATATTGTGAATAAAGTACAATATCAGCACCTAATTTTTTATTATCTGAAGAAAGTTTCTTAATAATGGCATTGTTTTGTATTTAAAATTGTTAACAAGGGATGTGGGCTAGGAGAAAAAACCTGAGATGTCAGACAGAAGGAATTCTATTGCTGCTGGTTCATCAGGCCTGTTTCTTTGATGGATGCCACTATCCACTTGACGACTCAATTGTTCCTTCCGGGATAACATGTTCTTTGAATTGGTCCGGCTTTTGTTGTTTAAATCTTTTTATCTCACTAACTCGTTTAAAGAAGAAAGAAAAAAGATTGTGTTGAGAGATGGGTATTATGTGGGCTAAGTTAACCCTTTCTGGTTCCGATTAGGGTGTATTAAGACTTTGTGTTTAGCCCCACGGTACTATTATGTGATGGTGTGTGAGGTGGGTCTACATATAATACTGTGGTGCCATTTTCTGTGATAATAAGAACATAAACACATGGCTATTAGACCGATTATTGAGTGTAGTAGGATGGTCATGGTGTCCATCTCAAATCACATAAATGAAATTTTGTTATACTTATTGGTGCATTGTTACTAAATTATTGTTCTTATCAGGATATCGGATCCAGGTTATTTTTAGAGCCCCATAACGTTCATGCCATATTATTAAAATTACGTTTTTAATATCCTTGGCTCTTATTGAAATTTGAGAATCGTCTTGAAGTTTGAACTGCCCAATTCTTTGTCAAACATTTATCGCATTAAGATCTGATCTAAACATGGTGATCATTCAAATAGCTATTGTTGGATCTTCTTGGGGATTTTCATGCTATTATGATCTAAATCATCAGCAAGATTGGACATCCTGCATGACAAATCAATGTTAAAGATGGTGGCACCATGCACGGAGTCAATGCGATGAGCTCCCGAGCTCTAGTGATGACTGTGATGGTGGCGTAGGGTGTGAACATCACAAAAAGGTGGGATGAAATCAAATATCCACAAACATTTGCCACCAAAAGAGAATGGGATCAAGGCATTATACATGGGGGTGTCTGGAGACATGTGCAAGCATTGTCATGCTAGAGACATTGACAACATGTGTAGGGGCATGACATATGCGGAGGTTGAACATGGAGCCACAAGGCGACAACTTCACGAGGTTGAAGCAACACGACCGTCTCCATGAGGTGGTAATGACTTTATGTAAGGGCAGTTGCCTACGTCATTAGTATGATGAGGCGACAAGACGAGTCTAATCGGTAATTGTCAAAAAGGAGGAGGCTATCAATGATATCTTGGGTTCTCTACCAGAGAACACTAAGAATTACAAGCAATGGAAGAGTTGGATGATAGGTGTATGGCAACTAGGAAATCATCATTATCTACGGGATCTTCATGGAGTTGCAGCAATGGTGCTGAGGATCTTGGAGATGAGAATCAAAGTTGATGGGGTTTACTGATTCTTCAGGTAAAAAAGGATGAAGAGGTGCCAACCTATTGGCTTTTTATCTACTTTTCGGCCCATTTTTTTCTTTATCTTTTTTATTTTTTAGTTTAGACCATCCATCATTGCACCGTAGTTAAAGATGGTAGAAAATTGAGAAAGATGGTCGAAAAAGGAGAATCAAGGAAAACACATGAAAAAGGGAGAGGTATGTATATTTTTAGTATGGACTCATCATCATTATACCACAATTTATATCGAGGATATATCGGTATTGGTAGAAATCTTGGAAAGGATCAAAAGCTGATTTTCTCCCAAATTAAGATCATCATGGTTCTTAAAGTATTAAGTAATATACAATAATCAACCGAATGGAAGGAATTTTCGAGATGAATATGTGGTACAGTGGGGTGATCGAATAGAATAAGCCTTTTCATCACTATTCGCCCAAAGTAAATAGTTGGTTCGAATATCCAGTTATTCTATCGACTATTCGGGCGATTATTAACTGACTCCTAGATTTTTTTATTTATTATTTTTTTTAGCTGACTACTGTATTTTTTATTTGGGTGATTATTAGCTAAATATCATGACAACTATTAGCTGAGTATTAGGGTTACTGGTTGGGCCACTATATCATTATCCGGATGTAGTTTGAAGTTTGCAAGGATTCTCGAATAAGGAACACATACGAGTAGATAGGCTAGTTTTGTATATTTTAATTAGAAGATGTGGTCTAGAATCGGATGACAACATTTTGGCCCGGTGGATCCACTCGTCTAACTCATTTCCGACAAGTGATCGGTCGTTGATTACTGGAGAACTACAACGTGTCGTTCCCCAACGAGACAATTCCGAAGAGGAGATATAGTAAATTAGTAAGGCCTTTGGGAAAAAAGTAGGAATGCCTCTGATGAGGAAATAAATATGGCTCGTCTGTCTACGGAACAACATTTGCCTTATGGAAGAAGCCCAAAATTTGCAAAGGTTCTCGCATGTTGGGCGCATGCAAGTAAAGAAGTTAGTTCAAAAGAGGTTATAGACGGAGTTGTGAATATGTAGTTGGAATATTGGCACTTTGATCGACAAATTGATGGAGGTGGTAGATATGATGAAAAGAAGGAAGGCTCAGATAATGTATCTCAATGAGACAAAATAGGTTGGAGTGAAAGCAAGAAGGATCAAGAAGACATGCTTTAAATTATGGTATTCAGGTAAAGAGAATAGTATAAATGTTGTTGGAGTAGTTGTTCATAAGGATTTGAAGGATAGTACGGTTGAGGTGCAAATATTTGGGGATCGGATTATTTTGCTAAAATTGATGCTTGAAGGAGAAATCCTGGTAGTTTATGCACCTTAAATTGGTTAAGAGGAAATGATTAAACATGATTTTTTGGGAGGATTTGGATAAGACTATGCAAGAAATCCTTCAAAGAGAGATGATTTGCATAGGGGAGAATTCAATAGATATGTGGGAAAAATGCATCAGGGTACGCTAATGTTCATGGGGGCCATGTCTTCGGGGTTAGATATGAAGTGGGAAAAGTCATTCTGGAATTTGGAATGACTTATGACCTTATCATAGGAAAAATTCCTAGGATTAGCAAGGATCATTTATTCATTTATAAGACCGGTCCTTCCAACTGAAGATTACCTACAATACGGAGAAGAGATCAATTGTGTTGCAAAGAGTGCAAAGTTAAACCAGGAGAGAGCTTAACATCTCAACATCGCTTGCTAGTCATGGATGCATGAATAAATATTTTGGAAAAGAAAAGAAAGTTCCCAAGACTAATAGAACTAGGTGGTAGGTTTCCAAGACTAATTGAACTAGGTGGTGGAATCTTCAATAGATGCAAACAAGCTTCAAGGAGAAGGTTTTAGAAGACTTACCTTGGGAATTTAATGGAAGTGCAAACCATATGTCGGAGTTGGTAACATTTTGTATCTGAAGGTAGTCAAGGAGATGCTAAGAGAGTACAAAGGAGGATTTCAAACCAAAAGGAAGCTTGGTGGTGGAGTGAATGTGTGCAACAGAAGCTTAATTTTAAAAGAGCTTGCTTTAAAATTGTGTGTAAGGATGTAACGAGGAGAGGATTATGAACTACAAAGTAGAGAAGAAGGCAGCAAAAAAGGTCGTAAGTGAAGCCAAGACAAAAGCCTAATTTTTTTAATAAAATGTTTTAGTCTAAGAAGGACCAAAAGGATATATTCAGATTGGACAAAGCAAAAGATAGAAAGAGCAAGGATCTTACTCAAGTGAAACACATTAATTATGAGGAAGGAAATGCGCTTGTTACTCAAAACGATATAGAGACTAGATGGAACCAGTACTTCCATAAGCTTTTCATTGGGCAAGGGAATAAAGAGATGACTTTGGGAGATCTAGCTAGTAGAGAAAGTTACCTGAATCATGTAAGCTATAGACGAATACAAAGGAGGAAAGTAGAGGAGGCTTTGTCTGTTATGAAACATGGGAAATGTGTAGGAGTTGGTGAAATTCCTCTAGAAATTTGGAGAGTTTTAGGTTAACGAGGCTTGACTTTGCTCACAAATTTATTCAATGTTATTTAGGTAAGCAAGGAAATACTTGAAGAATAACGAAAAACATTACGATGTCTTTTACATGAATAAATGCCACATTCAAATGTATTCGAATTGCTAATGTATTAAACTGATGAGTCGCATTATGAAAATTTGGAAGAATATGATAGAAAAAATGCTGAGGCAAATTTCCAAAGTAACAGAAAATCAGTTCAGATTAATGCCATGTCGCTCAAGTATTGAAGCTATCCCCAATTGAGGAGAATAATGGGGATTCATAGAGCTCAAAGGAAGAACATCCATATGATTTTTATTAATCTAGGGAATGCTTATGATTTAGTTTCACGTGAGACTTTATGGAGAGTTTTGGAGAAGACATAAGTGGTTGTCATGTACATTAACCATATAAAGGACATGTATGATGATGTTTCATCTTGTGTAAAGTTCCAGCCCCTTGGCGCCGATGTTGTTTGTCATTGTGGCAGATGTGTTGGCGGTGATGGCGAAGCTGGCTATGTCGAATGGTTGGTGGTCATGCTACATGTGTGATGAGATTTCCATTCCGATATTGCAGTATGTGGATGACACGATCCTATTTTTGGGAGACGATGAGGAGGGGATTCGGTGGGCTTCGATGGTTATGGATATTTTTGGTGATGTTTCCGGTCTCCAGATTAATAGGGGTAAGTCCATGGTGGTCCCATTTGGGCTTTCAGAGCAGGAGGTACAGAGGGTGTCAGAGATGTTGGGATGCCCAGTGGCTGCTTTGCAAAATCACATATCTTGGCTTGCCTTTGGTGGTTGGGAGGTCGAAGGTCAGAGATTGGAGATCTTTGGTTGAGAGACTGGAGGGAAAGTTGGCTGGGTGGAAGGCGAGATTACTTTCGAAGGGCGGGAAGCTAGTTCTTCTGAAGCACGTTCTTTCGACAATTCTGATTTCTTCTGCTCCACGAGAGCTATGCCTGTTGGAGTGCGCACGAAGATTGATGCCCTGATGAGAAGATTCTTCTGGTCGGACTGTAGGCAAGGTAGGGGGATGCATCTTGTGCAGTCGAGTAAGGTGACGGTACAGAAGAGGAGGCTTGAGAGTGAGGAGGATGGGTGAGATGAACAAAGCCTTCATGGCTAAGTAGGTTATGCGCATATGGTTGGAAATCGGAGGATCTGGTTTGTAGGTCGTTTTGGAAGATCTACGGGGTGACACTGGGGTTGGAAGTGGAGTTGGGACAACTTCCGTTTTCTTTGTGGATAAGGATCTCGCATGTGGTTCCTGGCATGACTTTTAAGATAATGCCCATGCTGGCGAATGGTGGGGGTTTTTTATTTTAGTTGGGCGACTGGTCAGGGGAGGGGACCTTGGGAGAGCGTTCCCCTAGACTGCTGCAGCTGGCGTGGACAAGGAGGTGGTTGTGCAGGAGGTGTGGGATGGGGGGGCTTGGTTGATGATCTTTATGGTTGACCTGTCGAAGCAGAGTGTTGAGGAGTTCTTGGCCCTGTAGGTGGAATTGGCCCGGGGAGAGGGCCCCTCAGATGGCAGGGACCATTACGTCTGGTGCGATGGTGTTTTTTCGGTCAAGAAGACGTACAGGTTCTTCGTAGAGGCAGGACAGGAGGGAGTGGAGAAGGAGGATGGTGTGGACATGAACTTGATTTGGAAGAGCAAGGTACCATCCAGAATTAAGGTGTTTTTGTTGTTGTTCAGGCTTGGGAGGGTTCTTACGAAGACGCGGTCAGGTCTTACGTTGGGCATGGATGATATTCTCTGCAACAGATGTGGTGTTGCGGTGGAAGATTTGGATCACTTGTTTTTCTCATGCCCGTCCTTGGCTGAGGTGTGGAGTAGGGCGGATATCGCTTGTCTTGGAAGCTGGGACTATCTGAGCTTTTGAAGGAATGTCAGATCGATTTGCGATTCCAGCCATGAGGACAGTGCGCTCCCCTTCACGGTGGTTTGGGAAATTTCGTGCGTGCGGAATTGCACTATTTTGGAGGGGTTGCTTCTATTCTGATAATGTAATTGAACATTGTAAGGCGTTGTGTAGGTCTTGGAAAATGTAAAAACTTGTATACTTTTATTTTATTTTTATAAGATATATGCAACCTTTGAGGTGGGTCCCATCTTGGGAGGCCACCCGCGTACTTCTTTCAAAAAATCATCGGTCTGCATTCATTTTCAACTTTGATTTTTTTGCTTTTTACTTTGATTATGGACGAGTTGATTAATAATATTTAAAATGAGATACCTTGGTGTATGTTGTTTGTCGATGATTTAGTGTTGGTCAATGAGACTAAAGATGAAGTAAATGAGAAACTTGAGGTATGTCGACATACCTTAGAGACTAAATGATTTCGCATAAGTAAGGCTAAAACTTAATTTATAAAGTCTACATTTAATGGAAGCAATGATGACGAAATCTGAGTGAAGATTGGAGAAGATAACATTCAAAAGAAAGATTCTTTTAGATATTTTATCTATCGTACAACATGATAGGGAAATCGATGGAGTTGTTACTCATAGAATAAACACAAGTTGGCTAAAGTGGAGAGGATTCTCTACTGTTCTACGTGATAAGAAAATTTCTTTCAAAATCAAAGGAAAGTGTTATAAAGCAGTTATAAGATCTGCTATGCTTTATGTATCTTAATGTTGGCTTGCAATCCATAGATATGTACAAAGAATGCCAGTAGCAGCAATAAAAAACTATGGTGGATGTGTGATGATATAGAAAAAGATTGGATATGGAACAATGTGATCAGACAGAAATTTGGTGTAGCTTCGATTGATGATAAGATGAGGGAAAATAGCTTCAGGTTGTTTGACCATTTAGAATGGAGATCTGTTGATGCAACATTTAGAAGATACAAGATTTGGAATATTGAGCATGCTAATAGAAGGCGAGGAAGGCCTAAAAAGTACTAGAAGGAGACTGTCCAAAGGGATCTTAATTACTTGGATTTAAGTATGAAAATGATCAAAATTGATCTGAATGGAGGCAAAGAATCCATGTAACCCATCCTATGTAATGTGGGAGAAGGTCTTGTTGTTGTAATTCTCAAGGGTTACTATTTATCCTAGTATCACCACAAATGTCAAAGTTCCATATATGTATCTGTAATTTTTTTCTTGGATTATTGCTAATTGATGATCTTATATGTATAAATATATAAGAGTATATGCATTAGAAATTATTTATATATTTAAAATAATTAGGAATATATAATCAAATATATATATAAGAGTATACGCATTAGAAATTATTTATATATTTAAAATAATTAGGATTATATAATCAAATAGTTTCAAATAGTTGTCTACAGAGTATTCTTTATTTAGTGAACCCTCTGAATGAATATCGAATACTGATTTTTGCAATACTAATTAGAAAGGAAATGATGAAATTCGAATAGTAATAGCATATTACTATAAAAAAGATGTTATTTAGCACATTAACATTATTTTACATCATACACTATGTATAAAAAATGTTGAGTTCCATCGAAAATCAAACAAACGTGTAAATGAGAATAATAATGTATAGTTTCTAAAGAACATCGTTCATAACAATGAAATAAAATATATTAGATTCTAAGCTTTCTACATGAACTAAAGAAAATCAATACCAATTGGAGTATGTCTTGAGATTGTGAATTTGTATCGCCAGATTACGAATACTTACTAAGTCCTCAACTACTGAATATTAGTATAGTAATATGAATAATATATATGCAAACTTTCCTTGATCAATTTTAGAGTTGTTTCATCTCCATTGACAAAGGGAGACAAAAGCCCCTGTTCAAAACGAGGGTTACATTGATACAACATTGAATAATTCGACCATTAAATGTTAAAAAAATAAAAAATCTTCCTAGTTTCTTCCCTCACAAAAAAGCCACGAGATAGAGTAACATGGATGACATCGATGATATAACATTGTCATCAGCTCAATATCGATTGTTGTCGGTTGATATATAAGAAAATTTATATTGAAATCCTCCAATCTTCACCGATATGAAATGATATACCGGATATGCTGCGAGATATGGATCAATATCCTGGAGAAGGATATAATGCCCAATATCGTTACTCCTTTATTGTCAATACCAATATAATGATGATATATCGTGATATTAAATCCTTGATTTAATTAAAAGGAGGTAGAAAATGGGGAAAGATCTTGAAAAACTAGAGAAAAAAACAGTATGGAGATAAGGTGAGATGTTGAAAGAAGGATTGAAAAAGGTATTAAAAGGCACAAGTAAGAGAAAAAATGGGATTTTTTATCCATTCCCCCTTGATTTGGTTTAGTGTGAAAGTAGTGTTTGTCTTTACGTTTGGTTGGAGATCCCCTATTAAGACATTCTTTAAACTTATTAAGAGATAGGAGTTATAACTCGTCTCTAGGGGCATTCGCGTCTTTTCCTCCTACAATGACCATTTGATGTACTCCTAACCCTAGGCCTCCTTTTTTAAGGAGCTATAGGATATTATCTCTAACAAGATGTCTCTTCTTCAACTTGACAGTAGAACCACCCCCACCCTCTCCCCACTATTGCCCCTTCCCCCTTTATTCTCTCCACCGTGGCCCATCTCCCTCATTCTTGCCTCCTTCAACCTCTGCATTGACCCTTACCACCCAACCATCTCTCTCCTCTATGCAGCCCCGTCAACTCCACTCTGTTCATGACCTTGCTGTTACATGGTCCCACTGCCTCTATCCACCTGTGTGCCACCCGCAATAGGCTCCAAATCACCTCTATAACCCAATTTTCTCTGACCACGTCCAACCATCCACGTGACCAGCCCGGCAGCACCTCCCTGTGCCATCCTCATCTGCCCATGTTGCATGATTCAACACCATCTAAAGAGTTAGCTAAAGCATCGTTATCCTTTTGGTGATATGAATCAATTCATTATAACAGGATGTCCTCATTTGGTTCGATCGTGAAGTTGGATGCAACTACCTATTCCAGATAGTCATGGATGTTCTTGACGATAGTATGACGATACGACGAGCACATTATTTTCGAGTCAGTTTGATGTAAAGACAGGAAAAATTCCACATCGGACGATGACAATGGTACGATTTTTTCTTGGATCATGGTGAGTGCCATCTATAATATTGGATATGAACTGGTCTACTATGATCATGCATATAATGTAGGGAGCTCTTTAAAGGAGACACAGATAGGATCAGATCTAAGTCTGGTATTTCAGATGTTTTATGACATTATACACTTAAAACAAGCTGATAGTCTGTTGATTGAATTTATTTCACAATTAAAGTCCCTATTTGAAAAAAAATGTAATATTCAATATCCTGGCAGCAATCACAAAAAAAAGAAAAGGTACTATAGAAAAACAGTAATGATGCTTTTGCTGCGTTTCATCCTCTCTAAGTTGTTGTGAGAGACTAGATGATCATGACCTCTATAATGCCTTTACTTGAGGATGCACGTGGTAAGTTGAGTCTCCTGACGGTCTCTCACGAAACTTCGTCTCAGGATACTCATTGTCAAACCATTACTTTAGCAGCCTTTTCAGGTTTACACAGAGGGAACCCTTATTGAGGCTGTAGTCAAGGCTGCCCCATGACTACTAAAATGTACATGTACATCCAGTGCACATTCTGTGCGAAACTCATACATCTTCGGATTGACCGCTGCATCAAGAATGACTATTTTGCTATTTGTGCCATCACCAGAGACATTAATGGACAATCTGTGTTTTTCCCTAAAGTGGGCTTGATGATCTGACACATCGATATGTATGGTGGCTCCTACTGTCTCTGCACATTACCAAGTACCAACATAGTAATCACTCTGAATAGCTGCTGTCTCTCACACTCAATTATTGTTGGTTGTTTCCTGTAGCTTGGTTATGGTACCAATTAGTTGCTTGATATTAAGGCCTCCACTCATCTCCGTGGAGAGAAGAGCCTACTTCGACCAATGTGACCATTACGTCCATACAGATTTTTAAGAAGCCACTTAAGGTCCACCTTGCGGTGGCAGCCCCAACGGCGGCGGCCCAAGGTGGCAGCAACAAGCCCCATCGTTGGAGGCGGCGCATGCGTGAGACCTTATTTGAGATAGGGTTCCCAGTTGGGAACCCTAAGTAGAGACCTGCGTTTAAAAAAATGTTTTTGTTGTAATGCCCAAGTGGGCTACAACTTCTTAAAAAAAGGAGGAAGAAGGCTGAGGAAGCCCAAGTGGGCTGTTTGCATATAAAAAAAGGAGAGAGGATTTGTTTAAAAAAATTGAGCGATTTCTTTAAAAAAGAAAAAAAAAGAAAGAAAAAAAGGGATGTGTACAGAAAAAAGCCATACACATATTTGCAAAAAAAATGATTTCAAAAAAATGTGAGAAGGAAAAACCGATGAAAAAGAGACATAGCTTTAAAAAAATTAAAAAAATGATTTGAAAAGCCGAAAAAAATTGAAATGAGGATCGACTTGTTGGTTTCATGTTTTTGCCCATTTTATTGTCTTCTTCTAACGTAGTCGATGTCATGTATTCCGACTAGTATGGGAGAAAGGGGGAGTATTGTGTAGAGTCGCATGTCTATTCCAGATTCAGACGACAGATTCCAGAGTAGCCATTTTCATATGGACTCTAGAACAGAATACCATTCCCTATGCCATGTTTGGTAGGATTTTCATGTGGTTTCATAGAGACTCCAGAGTAGAGTACCATTCTTTGTGCCAGATGGGGAAACCCAGTTCTTCGACGAGAAGTCTTCTTCAGACTCTATTATCAAGCGATCATGAACTCCAGTACGAGATCCTTCCGAGGTTCCTATGAGAGAAAACCCACTTCGAGGTCCCTGTGAGAGAGACCCATCTTCAGAGATCTACGTATGGATAATTAGATATGCTTTTTTTTGACCATTTTCAGAGATGGAGCAATCGTCCACATGTTGTGGTGGGCCAGAGTTCTTCGAATAGAGACTCATTTTTGTTGCAGTGACTCCGACAGGTGCAGTACAGAGCACATGCTCTCCGACGAGGAGATTCAGTTGACACAAACTCCAGCCCATCGTCCTCTTCACCCGCACGACATGAGAAGCAAAGTCCTCGACAGCAGCTGACAGTTGTGCGCGTTGAGTTGTTATTATCTGTAGTGTCTTGTAGCATGAGTTGAGTTTTCTTTCTATTTGTCCAAGTTGTAATGCTCCAGTTTGAGGGGGAGTGTTGGAGAATTTGGTTATGCATCACTTATTTAAGAAATGGTAAATGGATATATCCAGGATCCATTTACCACATCCAGTTGTTTAGTCCCACATCCACTGTCTATGGGATGTGGAGACTCAGTGGGGGCTATATATAGACCCTCACACTCGTTGTATTCGGTGAGAAAAAGTAATGAAGCATATGGCCCTTTGAAGCCTTCTCCTGTTGTTTCATCCCGCTCCTTAGAGAGTAGCGTTCCACGTAAAATCTTGTTCTTCATGTTTCATATTTCTTGATTTAGTGCTCTGTTTATCAATCGCTTCTGTATTTCTATTTTCTAACAGTCTTGATAATAGGTGACATCTGGTTTAGTTTCCACCCTCCACGTAAAGAGAATTATTATATGAGGTAATACTTGATTGTCTAAGATCAAGTATACTTTGTGTACAACTGTTTGAAGATGGATTGTCTAAGAATTTCGTTTGAGGTTGGTGTTGCATCTCAAGTGTAGTGGATTCAAGAGGAATTCTAGTTCAAAATGGGGTTGAGGGATTTAACAGATTTGAAGGCATGTATCATCTTTCAGGCTGCTTGGTTGCAGGGGATGCTTGTATAGTTTGTTATGTTGGAAATGCGAGCCCACGGCGAGCCATTATGCAATAAATGTTATTGCAATTCACTCCTTAATCTGAAATAAAGAATACATAATTTGCATAATAGGTCCCTTAGTACAATTAGGGTTATGTACCATGGCCATCTTGATGATCATACAGCTGTTGATTCAACTATTGAATCATAGAGGCTGGTGCTTGGATGAATATCTAAAGAGTTAGATTGAGGACTCATCAAGCACCGTCAGATGATTGTTAAGAGATGATCTCCAGCCTGAGTAGGAGATGACAATCCTTATCTCTGAAGGCTGATATCTGACCGACCTCTTGATGCAGGTCCTCTGCATAGGAATAGAGATTCGGAGGTGTCAGATTAGTTAGGTCAAAGAGTTGACTTAACGAGATCGAGATAACCAAAGTCCTATATCGTATGCTGTCATGATATAGGCACACATCCTCTGACCGGAGACAGATGTGTTACTATATGTCTGAGTATGTACATTTGGCAGACCAATAGGTTGATGACCTAATCAAGGTCTATACACCGGCGCGCTGGTGTGCATATAAGGGCATATGAGTAATACGATCTCTCAAAGGGATCATACAGGTTCAGTTACTGAACCGGAAGACATGAGCTCACTCATGAGATATTGGGAAGAATCAAATTCCGTGCGCACGGTCGTCTCGCTTTGGAAGCTTGACTGAATTTGTAGGTTTGATATATACTTTTGGAAAGTATATGATCAAGACCTAGGTATGATATATGCTTTTGGAAAGTATATGATCGATACCGACTCCCAATGATCGAATGATAAACTTACTGATAAAACCATGAAGTAGACAGTATAAAGTTGATCCAATACTTCGGGTTTAGTCTGAGTCTTCCAGTATGCAGGATGTACAGGTATTGGGAATACCTGAGGGTGATGTGATCATAAACGATTGTATAACCATGACGCTTCCATTCCTAGGGAGTGATGAAACGGGTCTGGATTTTACTGACTCCTCTCAGTAGAGAAGTGATCTGATCTTGGTCCAAGTGTTGGACATTGATCTGAATGTGATTCAGATACAATGAGAAGATTAGATTTACGGTCTTGATTTAATCAAGCATCTATGGGAGGCCCGCGATCTGGATTTGAGATACGATCTCAATATCCATGTCACTATACGTGGAACAATACAATCGCCCTGTCCTTATCTCCAAGTATCTGCGGAGAAAGCGCATTATCCTTGAAGGAGTTCATTGATAATTCTATTGTTGATTTATGTATCCGAGCATTGAGAAAATGGATAATTAAATGTGATTTAATTATCATGAGTAATATGAATTTGATTCATATTATAAAAAGAGTTATCTGAGATAATTAAATGTGATTTGATTATCAAAGATGTGAATAATGTGAATGTGATTCATATTATTTGAGAACAAGAGAATAAAGATCCAAGATGATTAAATGTGATTTAATTATCATGGATATGAATAATGTGGATAGCAATATCCATATTAGTCATATATATTATAAATGTGATTTATAATATATAAGAGAGAGCTATTTTGTGATTTACATTTGTTAATTAAATGTTAATGTGAATTGGATTCACATTGGACATTGAATTGAAAATGTAATTTACATTTTGTTTTGGGTTGTGAATATAATTCACAAATTTCCAATGGCATGATTGCAATGTTCACAAAATAAATTGGATTTATTTTTGTGAAATAATTTGCAACAAATGTTGTTGCAATTATTGGAGAGAATCATGAGATAATGTAATCTCATGTAATAGGAAAAAGGAAGCTCCCTTCCTAATGAGGAGAGGGGACGGGCACAATTCCATAAGGAATGTGGTGGCCGTCCACCCTCCTTATGGAAGGAGGCTTGCCTCCTTTCCTATCTCTCCAATGGAGATTGATTTGATATAAATCAAATTATATTTAATATATATTTGATTTTTATTAAATTAATTGTTGTTGTGTTTTTAGCAACAAATCATGGCCATTGAAAGAAACACAAATTAATGTGGACCATTGGATTTGTGTTGACACATGGATTGAGATCCATGGATCCCAAAACCCTATAAAAGGAGAGGCACCCCATTGCTCTTCTGTGCACATAAGTGAGACAACAAGTCTCTCTCTCTCTTTCTTTCTCTTTCTCTCCCTCTCATGGCCGTCCACCATGGATGCCCTAGAGAGGTTCTCCATCGCCGCGGCACCGTCGTTATGCTGCCCGATGTTTTGCTCGTGGAACTCCGTCTACTTCGGCATGCCTTGCTCGTGAAGAAGACGTCGGATCTCGTGTGTCGAGATCAGGAGATCCACCGCTTGGATCATCAACTTGGATTGCGAGAAGCACACGGTTCATCCCCGCGCTCGCAAGCGTCTCCTCCGACGGATCGGACTTGAGACAGGAGGTCTATTCGTTTAGAGACTTGATCGCAACCACGCTTCAAGAGGTAAACCTAATACTTGGTTGTGGTTTAGACAAAATGATCCGAGAAGTGTTCTTGGATCATGTGGTTTCGTCACATGAATTTTTTTTAATTTCCGCTGCATAGAACAACTAGTGTGACTAGTCGTTCTTCGTCGTATTCGATACGACGATCACGCTTCCGTGATGCGCTTGAGGATCTAACCATATCCTTCGTGTTACACATCACAGTTGATGGAAACAATGTCTAAGTTTACCATAGAAAAATATTAATTAAGGAGTTGTTTTTAGGAGCTCTATTAATTTTTCGTGATATATCGCAAATATCTACGCGGTTTGAGTATGTCTTGTGGAAAAGAGAATGTTGAATTAATTATGAGTGGGGCCATATGGCTCTCTTATATAGAGAGGAGAATTCCTAAAGGGCAACTTACATAATAGAGATGAAATAAAGAGAAAAATACATAAAAGATGAATATATCTCTCAACACTCTCCCTCAAGGAGCATAGATGTCAATCTTGCTTTGCTTGTGTAGAGATATATACCCAGAAACCTTAACCCCACCGTGTCACCCTCTCTCTTTCTCTCTCCCTCCGTTGTCCTCCAGCGGGTGCTGCCACCCTCTCTAGTGGGCACTACCGCACCTCAGATGTCGTCGCCCTTTTCCAGCAGGTGTCGCTGCACGTCGGGCGATGCCTCAGCAGCTCCCATATCTTTAGCGCGTATTGCTACTCCCCTGTTTGCTCGGGTGCAGCTGCACCTCCCTCTAAGGTGCATCAGTCGCACCCCTAGGGCCCATCTTACTCTAATTATTGTTGTACCTCCATAGGGTGATGTCACACCTTCCTCGAGGGCCTATCTCCCTCTTGGTGCTCTGCTTGTCTCGAAAGCGATGCCTTCAACCCTTGCTTGATGGGGTTGGTTGCTTGTGTCTACACATGCAAGCAAATCCCCTTATGGTTGTGTAGACAAAAGTTTTCTAGTCTACAACCTTAATCATCTTTAATCGGTAACATCAAAAAGCTAAGCTGATTATTGCTGATATCCCCGTCACAGCCGCCTTCTGTGGTCCAGCACCGATAGTCAAGATGGACAGGTCAAATCACGAGTTATGGGCCATGTGGTTCATGAGCCCGATGAACTATATGGGTAAGAAGCATATTCTTACCGAAGAAAAGCCGGTGGAGAAGATAAGGACACATGCCTCCTGGGAGGCAGACGATGCCTACGCACATGTCTGGCTATCTGGTACATTAACACCAGAGATAGCCAATGATGTTATGCATTAGTCCACTACAAAGGCTATGTGGGACATCCTTGTCATAACCTATTCACAGACAAAGAATGAGACGGAGATTCTATAACTCCAGCATAACATTTTTACTATAAAGAACGAACGACCCCTTCATGTACACTACACGGCCCTGAGAGGGATGTTTGAGAGGTTCCACGGTTTTATGCCCCTCAGAGCAACTCCTGAACAGCAGAAGACATATTGGAATTCTACAATGATTGGTGTTTTTCTGATATCACTAGATTCACAATACGAGACAACATCATCCCAGATCTTGGCAATCGCTACTACTCATCCCATAGAGGAAGCCTTTCGTATATTGAGCCAGATCAATGTTTCATCTCCTACTCCAAAACCAAATTCATGTTCTATGGCAGCCTCCCGTGGAAGGGGGTACCTCTCAGTTTTGTGGTTGTGGACCATGTGGTAGAGGAGGTTGTGTTCGCCCTTCCTGCACCTAATGTTATCGTTCTGGACATATAGAGGACACATGCTATTCCAAGCATGGATTTACAGCATCCGTACGTGTTGCGGAACAGGGTGCAATTCCAACATCTGTCTTCCTCTAAGCAGAGATATGATCTTGTTTCTCGTCTGAGGGATATTATGCCTCGTGCCAATTCCGGTGACACATCTAATCTCGACGAGGCATTACTTCGAGGCCCATTCCAGAAGTGTGCGTCCAAGCTGAGCATGATTGATATCTATGCTCCATCTTGAGGGGGAGTGTTGACGCATATAGAGTAGTGCCTGTACCTCTTAGTTATTTTTTTTCCAGTTGTCTACTTTATGTAATTTACCCATAGGCTACTCTCCTATATAAGAGAGCCTAGGGCTTATGGAATAAACAAGTCATTCATTTTTTACATTAGTTGTTGACTACCTAACGCAACCCTCACAAGGGGGGATTTGAATCCTGGTCTTTTGGGTGGTAGACATAATGCACTACCACTGGACCATTCAAGTGGGTCTGGTTGTAGTGCGGTGTGCCTACCATCTAAAAGTCCAGGGTTCAAATCCTCCCACGCGGAGGTCGCGTTAGGTAGTCGACAACCAACGCAAAATATAGTCGTATCTTTCAACATGGATTTGAGCAAGAATCCATATAGTCAACCCTACTTATAGTGGGAGCAAGCTTAATTGGGTTATGGGAGCCATGATCACATAGAGAGGACAAGTAAATTGCCATGACGATATTGCTGGTTGTTGATGGGTTTGAAAAAGTCCTAATTGGATGGCGAGCTACTTGTGACAGAAGAGTGACATGGTGAAAAGTGATAGCGTTGCAGGTAAGTGAGATGGATAGAAGGTTCTGTTGAAAAAGAAGAAAGTAAACTGCTAATAGGATATGATTCGTGTCGTGTGTTTGCTTGTAAATTAGTGTTTTATGCAAATGTTTTGATGCTATTGTTTGTGAAACAGATCAATCTCGTTGAGAACAAAATTAGCTATCTTCTAGTACTAACCCAGATATCCCGTCCAAATTTTCTTTTAACTCCGGCATGCCCTTGTATTACATCCGATTATTGCATGTTTATCATTTTAATTTAAGATCTTTATATATATATATATATATATATATATATATATATATATATATATATTGTGAAACTTGCCTCAAATTTTCTTTAGGAAATAGTAATGTGTAGGCTAGTTCTTTTGGTCGAAGACACTGCTTAACTATGAAATTATTTCGATGAAAACTACCTTATACATGTGTATGCTTTTGAAGGAATTGTCTGCAGAAATCGCTGGGCTTCAGAAGCAGAAAGATGATCTTGAGGCTGAACTGAAAAAGGTATCATGACAATCAGTAACAAATTGAAATGTCCTTTTTCAACATCTTTACCATTCAATAATACTTTTCTGAATGCCTCTCTTTAGGCACCTTTTTCTCATAATAGTGATTTATAACTAGCACTTGTACTTATGCCGATTATAGTGACGAGTCTTTGAATTCTGTTCCATGTTCTTGTACCCAATTCCTTCTCTGTTTACTTCAGAGGTTCAGATGTTTGCAACAGGTACTGATTTTCTATCATATGCCCTGTGCAAATGCTGTTCGAGGCATAGCACATGGTCTGCGTGCTGGTGTAAATTTACCGAGTGCATAAGTTCTTGTATGTGTTTACGCAAGCTTTGTTTCCTATAATGATGATTCCGGTATGTAGTACAAGCTTTTCGTGTTTATGTTTTTGGCTCGACAAGTGCTCGCTATTCTTTGATGTTTTGTTGAGAACCATGTTGACAATATTTACCGTGATACTGCTGAACTTCTCTTTCTACTCATCATTCTTAAACTATACCTTCTAAACATACTGCATTTTCGACTTTTTCTTTGTAAATCCATGAATTCTATTCACCTTTTTTTCTAGAGGGGTGCACATGGATCGGATTGGATCAAATTTTAGCTTAATTCATGTTTAATCTAACCATAATGGATTTTTATTTTCTTCAAATACAATCTAATCCACAAATATTTAAATCTTATCCATCGGATTACGGATTGGATCGGATTTTTACATCTACATTTTCTCGCTCAATAATCTACTCTATCATGTTTGTCTTTATTGAGGTGGTGGAGGAGATGGCGATGGAGGCTTTAGATGCTAGAAACTAAAAATACACTTGGAGGAATTCCTTATCATGGTCGTGCATTGATTATTTCCCGTTGTCTGTTGAGGCGATGGAGATGTTCGGCCTAGCCATTGTGTGCTCCCTTCCCAGATCGAGATCTATCCATACCCCTCTGTGTCTTGACTCTGGTGGGGGCAGAGGGTCCTCCTCGTACTTCAGATTCGAGAGGTGTTGGTTGTTGGAGGACGATTTTCGCGACAAGGTTTACACTTACTGGTCGGACCTAGAGGTTGAGGGGTCAGTTACGACGAGGTTTGCTATGAAGTTGTTGGCTTTGCTTGCAGGCTAATGGAGTTCAAGCGGGTCTCTCGGGTTGTGCACGAGAGAAGGGGAAATATGGCCTTCAAGGAAATGGTAGGCTGGACGTAAAAGGCATGCGGTTCACCAAATAACATGCAGTGAGAACGGCATCACCCCAGAACGAATGATGAGCTCAACTCTGAATCAAAAGAGTCCTCGTGACATCCAAAAGATGACGGTGCTTGCGTTCAGCAACACCATTTTGCTGCGAAGTGTAAGCACACGAAGTCTGTTGAACAGTATCAAGAGATCTAAGAAAGTCAGACAACTGTAAAGTAGAAAACTCCAAGGTATTGTCAGTGCGAATAAATGTCACATTAGCAGAAAAAATATTCTTAATCTTAATAAGAAATGATTTAATAACAGGACCAGCTTCAGACTTCTTTAACAAAAAAACCCAAGATAATCTAGAGAAATCATCCACAGCAACCATATATAACCGATGTCCCTGATGGTTGGGAACACGACTAGGATCCCAGATATCAAAATGAACCAACTCAAACAACTGACTATTGTGACTAATCTGACGACTCGGAAAAGAACGATGGTGCTTCCCAAGTTGACATGCCTCATACTCCAAGGTAGTACGAGTAGAGATCTAAGGGAGAACATGACACAGCTTCTGCAAAGGAAGATGTTCAAAACGAAGATGACACATGAAAGGAGAAACAGATCCAGACAGAATAGTAGCAGCACCAGTATATGGAGGTTAGACCAATCTGTACAGCCCTCTCTGTTCACGGCCACATCCAATCACCCTGTCCTTGAGTATGTCTTAAAACACAAGAGAAATGGATCAAAAATGGCACGGCAGTGTAAATATTTTGTAATCTGACTAATAGACAAAAGATTTATCTGAAATGATGGAGCATGTAAGACATTCTGCAAGCGCATCGATGGGGCTAGAACAATCCCCTGACCAATAATGGGTAGATGAACCTCATTGGCAATCACCACTGATCTACCAGGAGGGATAGATCTGTAAGAAGTAAACTGAGCTCGATCTCCACACATATGATGAGAAGCTCCGGAGTCCATGGTCCAGCCAGTTAAATCTGAACAACTACAACTGGTAAGTGCATAAGAAATACCTGACGAACTTGTAGAGGCTCTGACAGCAGCTGCGACATCTGAAAATCCTGTTGCTGGGGTTGGTGGTGTAGTCATCATCTCTCTCAATCTCGAGACAATATCATCAAGCCTTGCATCATGAGAAGGAACTGGAGTAATGTTTGTCTACTCAGATACATGTTCAGACGCTGGATACTCATGCTTCAGATAGTATGTCTCCTCAGAATGTCCTGGACGGTGGCATTGTGTGCGTCGACCACATTGATGCCCTCTTCCTCGACCACAAGGTCCGCGGTCGCGAAATGTGAAGTAACTCCTCTGCCACAAGAAGCTGCCATCGTAGAGGGAGTTTGGGCCAATGTAGTAGACGAAGTAGTGATCATGCTCAACCTCTTGTAGACCTCCTCCATCAGATGTATCATCTCTCCTGTAAGTAGATCAGTATGTGTTGCATTGTACTCTGAGTCAAGGAATGACAGAAAGACTAATGTCATAGTGGCATTCATGTATGCATTTTGTTGCTCAGTGCTGGTAGTAATGGGCATAAAACAATGAAGACGCTCAAACATGCCTCGAAGATGCGAGAAATGGGCATGAAGAGGTCGATCATTCTTCTTGGTCGAGAAAATGTCATATTGCAACTGGAGTATCTTACTCTCATTTTCGCTTACCCATATGTGTCAACTAGGATATCCCACACAGCCTTGGTCGTGGGTTGATGTTATCGTTAGCAATATCCGCGGTGAGCATCCCGGAGAGCCAAATACGTGCATAAGCATTATCTTGCTTCCATGAAGCATTAGCCCCAGTTTTGTCCGTCTGCTCTAAATCAGTCAAAATATGCATGTTTATATGTGTAGAATCATACAACCATCCTCTTCATCCTTGTTGAAGTTTAGGATCGGAAAACGTGATTTATATGTCCGAAATCACGTTTTCAATCAGAATCAGATCTTACAGGCTTGCAAAAAATGGGCCCGAACTTCAGGCTGCAAGCGACAGCGGGTGGCAAGGCCTCAAGGAAGCAGTTGTCGACGGCTGAGACGGGTGGCTTAGGTGGCTGGAGGCGCCTGTTGGAGCGGTAGGGGCCCGCTGGGCGGTCGGAAGAGACTTGCTAGGCAACACGACCGGTCGGCAACAGTGTAGGTTGGCGGTGGCAGACAGACAAGGGGGCGGTGAGTAGGTAGGATTTTGGTGGGATTTGGAACCCCGATCTAGAATCATTGCTCTGATACCATGTTGGAGAAAAGAATAGAATCCATTCATTATTGAGACCCTAGGGCTCTCTTATACCGGATAACAACCTTGGGTAAATTACAGGAATGGTATACGAAAGAAATAGAAATAAGAAATAAATATAAAGAGTTATAAATATCTCAACATGGTTCATGTTGCGGTTGCAGCAAATATGGTTATTTCAATGTCAACTGCTCTAACAAGAAATCGAAAAATTATAAAGCACCTGATAATAAAGGCAAAAAGAATATTGAATTCACGATTGTCGTGGAGTGCAATTCTACGATCACTGACTGTGACGAGTGGTGGATTGACTTTGGTGCAATCCGCTACATTACCAAGACAAAGAAAGGGCTTATGGACTTCAAAGAGATGAAGAAAGGCGAGCAGAGGATCTTCATGAGGAACAACACCTACTTGGATGTTTATGATGTTGGGATATACAGGCTTGACCTGGGCGACGGTATAATGGTACTTCATGGTGTATTATACGCTCCAGAATGTGCATGAACCTCGTATTTGTTCCAGTTCTGCTCAAGAATACTTTGAAATTCATTTTTATAATAAATGTATATCCATAGGAAAGAATAAGAAGGTCTACGCCATGGAAAAGTTTATACCCGAGCATGAGCTGTTATGTTTTCCTGCTATAAATTCTAGTGAATCAATGAGTGTGGCTTCTGAGTATTCTCTGTGTTATTTATCGGATTATGATTTATGGCACAGGAGTATGGGTCATCCAGAAAATTCAAAAATGGATCAAATGGTTAAATTTGATTTTCTGCCTAAGATTATGGGTGCAAGGATATTGCCTTGTGAGCATTGTCTGACTGGTAGAATGACGAGAAAACTCTTCTCAATAGGAATTCAGTCAAAGGAACTATTATGCTTGATCCATTCATATATATGTAGACCATTGAGTGTCAGTACACATAGAAAAAAGGAATATTTCATAACATTCATTGATAACTACTCTAAGTTCTCTAATATCTATCTCTTAGGAAGAAAGTTAGAAGCCTTTGAAACATTTAAGAGATACAATACAGAAGTAGAGACAAAATTGGAAAAATCAAATAAGTCCCTTAGGAATGATAGAGGTGGAGAATATACCTCAAAAGAGTTTGAGGAGTACTGCATTCTGTTGAGAAAATTCTATCTCTAGGGTCTATTTTATATTTTACGTCTATATATGTACTTATCATGTAATTAACCCAAGGACTTTTCTCCTATATAAGAGAGCCCTCGGTCTATTCTGAATGCAAGTTCTTATTATTCTCCCAACATGGTATTGGAGCAACAGTCCTAGATCGGGGTTCCCATATCCCACCCGAAACCCTAACATTAACACGTCCCCCCCCCTCCCTGTCACCGTCTCAGGTCAGCCAGCACTCTACTGGCGCCTTCCACGCGCGACAGCGTGTATCGTCATTTGTAGGCAAACTACAATGCCTTATACACCACAACAAAATGGTGTAGCTAAAAGAAAGAATAGAACACTAATGAATGCAGTTAAAATTATGTTGTCACATTCAGGTCTCTCAAAGAAATTTTGGGGAGCAGTGTTGACCGCTAACTATATACAGAATCGGATTCCCACCAAGTCCATGGAATCAACGCCATATGAAATTTAGAATGGCAGGAAAGCCGTGTTGGGTCATCTCCAAAAATGGGGATGCGTTGCACATATTTTGGTACCGAGTCAGCTTAGAGATAGGATGGATTTCAAGACATTAAAGTGCAAATTTATTGGATATAGTGAACATTCTAAATGATATAGATTCTTCCATGAAATTAAAGGTATGATCGAAAGTCGTGATGCAACTTTCCTTAAAAATCATCAAGAGAATGAGAATGAAGTAGAGGAACAAGATCCTCTGATTATCCTATAGGATAATGAAAATGACTTAGAGATTAAATATGTATTACTTGATGATATAGATCATCCACACGTAGAGAATGAACCTACAAACAATGATGATGCTTTAGAGAAAGTGGGTGAACCCACACAATCCACAAGTATAATCAGCAATAAGAGACCCAAAACATAACCCGCATGGTTGGAAGATTATCATTTTTATGGGTGTGAGGCATCATGTTACACCGTAGACGAGGATGTAGCAGATTGTATAGATCTCATACCTTTAACGGGGCAATGGCTTTGAATAAGTCAAAATCATGGACGGTCGTCTTGAGGGATGAATTGGACTTGATTGAGCGAACTAGTATATGGAAGTTATGTGATTTGCCAGAAGGTAGGCAATCTATAGGATGTAAGTGGGTATTTAAGAAAAGTTATCGAATTGACGGTATTGTTGATAAATATAAAGAAGGATTAGTTGCCCAAGGTTATACTCAGCAAGATAGAATGGACCTCCTGGAAACCTGCACTATGGTTGCTAAGTTTGCATCAATTCGAATGATTTGAGCTATAGTCGCATATATGGATTTGGAATTATTAGAAATGAATATGAAGACAACCTTCCTTAATGGGGACTTGAAAGAGAGGAGATTTATATGCGACAACCTAATAGATTTCAAGTGCAAGGTCAAGAGAAAAGGGTTTATAAGTTAAGAAAGTTATTATATAGCTTAAAACAATCTTCACGACAATGGTATCTCAAGTTTCATGAGAAAAATATCCAATTTGGATTTGTTGCAAATAAATTGGATAATTATGTATATATCATGAAGAATTTAAGCAATTTTGCTATCATGTCATTATATGTAGATGTCATTCTACTCGCTGGTAATGACGTAGGAATGCTCAATGAAATTAAAGAGAAATTGAGTATTGAATTTGAGATGAAGGACATGGGCGAAGCATCCTATGTTTTAGAAATTTAAATTACAAGAGACATAGACTCAAAGAAATTGAGTCTTAGTCAAGAAATTATTTGCATAATGTATTAAAGAGATTTGAAATGCACAATGGCACTCCAGCTTCTACACCGACTGTGCTTGAAAAGAGACTCGGTAAGAGTCAATGTCCTGCAAATGAGCAGAAATCTTTAAAAGTTCCATATGCACAAGTGGTGGGAAGCTGATGTATGTAATGATGTGCGCTCGACCTGACTTGGTTTATCCATTTAGCCTAGTTAGTAGATATTAAAGTAATCATGGACCAACACATTGGGAAGTTGTAAAGAGTATTTTTCGATATTTGAAAGGAATTGTACATTTGAAACTAGTGTATCAAGCTGAATCACTTGAGGTAATAGGATACTCCAGTGCAGGTTGCGGAGGGGATGTGGATGATAGGAAATCTACATCAGGTTACCTTTGCATGTTTTGTGGAGCAGTCGTTTCTTGGATTAGTAAGAAACAAGGATGTGTATCTAGACATATACATGAGGCAGAATACATTGCATGTAGTATGGCCACCACTCGTGTGATTTGGATTAAATGCTTTCTGAAAAACTTAAGCTTGTAAAATTGGTCAAAGGACCAATTGAAATGTATTGTGATAATAAGGTTGTAATAAGCTTAATCAATAGTGGGGTAATAGTTCTAAAGGAAAGCACATTGAAATCCAATATCACAATATACAATTTATAGTGGCAAAACGAGAACTTGTGGTAACCTATATACCGACAAGTGATATGTTAGTTGATTCTCTAAGGCAATACTAGCATGTACATACATCGAACACGTTAGTTTTGTGGGACTCAGGAATGCTTGAGTCAATCAAATTTTTTTAAGAGAGAGCCACACTAAAGAAAACTCCATGTGTACTCACACGAATAGTGGGAGTATAAAATATTTGATCACTTCAGTCAAGTGGGAGACGTTTAAATATGTTGGAGTATTTGTTATATGCATCATATGTATGGGAGATGGGTAAATGGATCTCTCCAGGATCCATTTACCTCATCCAGAGTTTAGTCCCACATCTACCAGTTTGGAGATGTGGAAACTCAGTGGGGGCTATATATAGACTCCCACACCCCTGTAGTCAGATGAGAAAAGCAATAAACTATCAGCCCTCTAAGGCGTTCTCCCGTGGTTTCATCCCACTCCTTAGGGAGTAGGGATCCACGCAAAATCCCGTATTGTTCATATTTCTTTATTATTATTTCTGATATACTTCCGCATTCTCTATTTTCTAACAAAATCTATAAAAGATGACCTCGCACTGAAACTGCTACTGAAAGTTGTGCAAGCCGGCGGTTGCACGAAGGCTGAGTCTTACACGAGGCTCGGGCAAGTTGGGCGTGGGTGGAGAGGGGTGGACTATGCGAGGGGCATAACACGCCTTATAAATACGCCTCCTTCAGGAGGGGAAGATAGAACACATAAATCGCAATGCTACCTCGCATAGGGAGCCCTCTCCCAAAGCGCTTTCTCTCTCTCTCTCGATCTGGAAGCTGCTCATCGCCAGCGTTATCTCGACCCTTCAATACTAACTTGCTTTACGAATAAACAAAATTTTTAAGTGATGGAAAACAAGGTATTTATCCTTTCCATCCTTCCAAGATTGAGAAATGTGTAGATTACTCTGGCAAAACGTTGTTTCTGTGAGGGTTCCTCGTGACTTTAATCATGACCCAAGATTCTTAGCATGAGTAAGGTGCGGTTTTGGTTATGTTGGAAGTTGTTGCTTAAAATGAGAGCAGAAAGTGAAGCATCGACATCCTGGAATACTCATTTTGCCAAGAAATTCATATTGATCTTGAACTATCTATATCTTAAGATATCTGTGGCAACGGTTATAGCTCAGTTAGGTATAGCAACCCGCTTAAACATGCGCCGATGCTTTTCAAGAAAGTCCATTATGCAATCCATATACTTGATCTTATTGAGAAATCGATGTCTTAGTTCATGAATTCGAAAGAACAAGAGAACAATAACCTGCCAAATATTTTTGTGCTTCAATCTGATTTCAATGCGAATTCTGTTAATGTTAAATGGAACTCATCATTGATTTGTAGAGTTGGAAGAAATTTGCTGCTTAATACGACTGAATGAATCATCGACAACCTGTTACATTGCATGAATTTTCTGACAGAAATGCTGAACTTCTTATGTTATCCTATAAACAACTCAGTCACCACACTTTTAGGTAAATGCATCATTGATTGCTGCCACTGGGCGGCTTAAGAAGACCATGGAGGAGAGGGAACAGTTCGAGGAGGCAAGCAATCAAATTGTCATGCATTTGAAGTCGAAGGTACATATTTTTCAGAATTTATGTTTTCTTCATGGCGAGTTCTTTGAATGCTGACATTGGTAAGCTTTCTTCGTTGCACAGGAGGACGAACTTTCTAGATCTGTGGCATCATGTAAAGTTGAAGGTTTGGTGGTCCGGACATGGATTAACTTCCTGCAAGACACTTGGCTTTTACAGTGTAGATATTCAGAATTGAAAGAGAAGCAACTAAAGTACGCAATCTTGACTTACACCATTCATAATATTAAATACCTTGTGCTTTTTAATTATACCCCTCGTCTTATGTGATATGATTGTAGAAGTCTATATTTTTCTAGTCGCTAATACTTTTGTGTTGCATGTCGAAGCGAGGAGTTGGAAAAATATGGAAGGCGCTTATTAAATTTGACCATCCATCATGTTTCTGCATGCAAGGTATTACTTACAGAAGAATATGCTTTAGTGTTTCCATTAATGGAGTTAAAATATATTATCCTTCATGGTGGCTACCTCCAAGTGGCAGCCGACCGAATTTGACGTCCCCAACCTCCCTATTAAAGTTGATAGGTACTCTATTTCAATGATATAAATATTGTTGGATTTGGCAGCTTCATATGGAGGGGGTTAGGGGTGTCTGGTTAAGATGGAATTCAAAACCTCTATTTCTTCCTTTTGAATGATTCCAATCCCGAAGTTCTATCTCCAAATAAGTACAATTTGCTCCATTTATGAATTTTCTGTACACGATATAAACTTGTTTTCTTTGCCATGCAGATGAACATTATTAGCAAATTTATCCTAAATGCCCGACATGTTTAAAATTATTAGCTATTTTATATGAATAATATATATAGTAGTAAAATCCCCATATTGTTTTGATGCTTGTATATTTTATAATTATAGTTGCCCTAGTATAAGTCAGTGCTAGGACAATGTAGAAATGGTTTGTTCCTGCTTGCGCAAAAAAATTCATTGAACTGAAAATTCCATGTTAGCAGGAGTTAAGAGTCAGAACAGAACTGTTAGCTGTTAGCGGAAGTTGGAATCAGAACAGAACTGTTAGCTGCCATGTTATTTATGCAACTAGCTTCTTATTGACTCCTCCATTTGTGAAAAATTGAGTTGCAAAACTTCAATGCAAGGTTTACTTTTTGTAATTTCTTCTTTTCACTACTGAAAATGTTTCCTTGATGGGTATATTGTTATTATTTGGTACATAACACTTCCATAAATTTGTTGCAACCTATTCATTTTATTCCTTTTAAATAACCGGTAAGTGAGCAAAGAATTGGGTTTCAAGGTTTGTATTTTAATTTGTTCTCTGCGCTGATAATTATTTTGTTTTACTTTTACTTTTATTATGTATTATAGCACCTAATTATTTTCTGGCGAGAGCTGGAGCTTGAGGGTTTTGTGAGCATTGGGATTTCTCGTATATAAAATACTTGTCCTTCGTTGAAAAACTATTATTTATTCTCTTTTTCATATGGGATTTAATGTTATACAGGATGATCTGGAACCTGCCGTCACTCGAATTCGGGCTATAGTGGAGAACATAAAGAGCTTGAATGAAAAGTACTACTAAGTTGATTTCATTTTATATGTTGAAGTTTGATTGCTGATGAATTCTTATCACAGCTTTCTTTTCTGCTACTTTTCAGAGTAGGATCGGATGGTGCGTTCCCAAAGGAATCAAATCCCAAGGGTCCTCTAGAGGAGGAGTACTTGAAATCTGAAACGAAAGTAACACAAATTCCTAGAGTGACTTTATTTGATTCACCTCTCTAACTTCGCATTTAATTATAATAGTTTTAACTCAAGTGAATCCTGCAGATTATAACAGCTTTTAGTGTGGTTGATAACATGAAAGAACTATTCTATTCTGGAAAAAGAAATACGTCAAGGTGCAATTTATCATTCTTGTCTTGGCAAACCCTCGATGCTTAGGATAAAGCAATCTGAATGATTGTGCAGGGGTGATTGTGCTGAAATAGATAAGCTATTCGAGGACATCGAGAAGCTGAGAAAAGAATTTGAAACCATCGAGAGACCGATACTGGATATCGAGACACAACCAGAGAGACTGGCCCCGCAGGTAGAGAGGAAGTCTCAAGGCAGTCCTTCCAGTGCTTCATGGGCCAGTGACGCGCCCAAGTCAGAACCCCTCGAATCTCCGAAGTCACCTCATGTTGCTAGGGATCATCCTTTAGACACTGAAGCAGAGTTGGCAAAGCTTGAGTCGGAATTCGGTCAAGTAACCGGAGATTACTCAACAGAGATTGATGGCTGGGAATTCGACGAGCTTGAACGGGAACTTATGGCAGAGGATGCTGGTGCACGGAAAGGATAACATGTACTCTCAGGTACCGCTTATATGTTATTGTTCCTATGTACAAGTTAACATCACAAGAAACGCGTCAAGCAACATTCAAATTTGTTTCCATATCGTCGCGAGTTCCTCCGCTTTAATTTGGAACCCGATGGGTGTATATTATCTAGCCAGTGAAGATATGTATCCTGCTTAATGTAATTATGTGCAGACGATTCCATTTCATAGTCGAAACTACACGTTTGTTTCTGTTATTAGTCGTACTTTAACAAACTCTTGTGTTTCTACTGTCGCGTGTTTTCCTAGACGTCCACGCCATTGTCAAGGATGGCCTCCTCTCTTGCGACCGTCTGACTAGCAGATATTAACAGCAGGGAAATGGTTGCTTGAGGCTGAAGTGTGTATTCGGATTAGGTAGTGGTTAGTGCGTTTTATTGCAATGTTTCTTATAGGTACATTTAGAAGTTTAAACTCGAAATGGGATAGAAGTTTATCCATCGTTCTTGTTCGGTTAAATTGAGAGATACACAAGGGTAAATACCGTAAACAGAGGTAATTGCAAACATTTTCCAGGTATGGCCTAGATCTTTAGGATGGAGGGTAAATTCAGACCTATAATTGCCATGTTTGATTGCAGGGTTGCCAACATGTGTGTATTTTATGTTGTCCCATTCATGTGATGGCTTTTTCTATCAGATCAAATATTAAGGTATATAATATGTCATGAATGTCAAAGTTTGCATGTTTATGGATTGTTGAATAACAAGTACAAAGACACGAGATTTACGTGAAACCTTGCTGATCAGGAGGGAAAAAATTAGGCTTGAAAATTCTCAAAAATTAGGCTTGAAAATTCTCATGAGACTTGTAAAACACGCAGAGCACACAACAATGTGGAAAAGACGGTGAAAAGAAAGAATTCTTGTCATTGCCCAGTAGTGATTTAAGACATTGAACATACTTTTTCATAATATCAAAGGGAGAGGAGAAGCAAAAATCTAGTTTCTTCTCTTATCAGCAGTTCCAAATCAAGGAGAAAACCACGGTATTTATTTTATTGGATAGAAAAAAGCCAAGAGTTTGTAATTATGAAAGACGTACAGGAATTGATGGATTGGATAAAAGTTAACTTCACAAATTTGTCGTGGAAAATAAAATGATGGGCAGATGTCTTTTTTTTTTGCAATGACACGTCTTTTTTTCAAACTGTCGATGATATATAGTTCTCAACACTCTTGGCTTAGATCCAAAAAAAACTAAGATCTCTTTGTATATTTTCATTCCAACACTTTTTGGGTCTTCATTGTCCTTTCTTAGGCAATTCAACATTCCAAAACTCACATCTCCTTATAGGTGCATCAACTAACCTCTTTTGCACATAGTCAAACCACCTTAAGCGGTTTTCTCACATCTTATCATCAATCGGAGCTATATCAACTTTCATTCCGATTGCATCATTCTGAATCTGATCTTGTGTGCGTGCGTGCGTGGATGTGTGTGCGTGCGTGCGTGTCCGTGTCCGTGTCCGTGTGTGTGTGTGTGTGTGTGTGTGTGTGTGTGTGTGTGTATGTGTGTGTGTGTTCATTTCTGCTAGTGTCATTCTCTGCTAGCATTCAGATCCACAAAGTATAATAGGTCTCATGGTAGCTTTGTAAAACTTTCCTTTGATTTTCAAAGGAATTTTCTTATCATAGAGAACAGTTAAGGATCCTCTCCACTTTAGCTAGCATGCTTTTATTCTATTAGTAACAATTCCATCAATTTCCCCATCATATTGCAAAATAGAACCCATGTATCTAAAAGAATCTCCCTTCCGAATGTTATCGTCACTAATCTTCACTTCGATTCTTTCACCATTGCTTTCATCAAAAGTACACTTCATATATCAGTCTTACTCTACTTATATGAAATCATTTAGTCTCTAGTGCATGTCTCCATGCTTCAAGCTTCTCATTTACTTCATTTCTAATAGCATCAATCAAATAATATCATCAGCGAATAACATAGACCAAGATATCTCATCTTGAATGTGACTTGTGAACTCGTCCATAACCAAAGTAAAGGAATTGACTTAAAGTTGAACCTCGATGTAGACCAATGTTGATGTCAAAATAATCAGTCTTCCGGATTGGATCCTTACACAAGATGAAGTTCTATCATACATATCCTTTATGAGATTAATGTGTAGGACATGTACTTGTCTCTTCTCTAAAATTCTCCACAATATCTTCCATGGGATAGTTTTATAAGCCTTCTCTAAATCAATAACATATAGAGGTTCTTCCTTTTAACTCTATAAATCCTTAGTATTCTCATCAGCAAGTGGATAGCTTCAATAGTTGAACAACATGACATGAATCGAAATAGTTTCTTTGGAAACTTGCCCTAACCTAAATTTTCATAGTGTGACTCGTCAGCTTGATGCCTATGTAATTTAATGGTTTTGAATGTCTCCTTTGCACAATGATTCTCCTCCAATCATCAGGCTTTTTCTTGCTTCGCCAAATAACATTAAATAAATTCGTAAGTCACGTCAAAGCTACGTTCACCTAAAACTCTCCATACTAGGAATGTCATCATGTCCTACAAATTCCCTAGGACTCATAACCTTCAAAGACTCCTCTACTTCCTTTCTTTGTATTCGTTTATAGCTTGCACGATTCAAGAAACTTTCATTAATAAATAGATCTCCCAAAGTGATTTCTCTATTTCCTTTCCCGATGAAAAGCTTATGAAAATATTGCTTCCATCTGGTCCCTATATCCTTCTGAGTAACAAGCATGTGACCTTCCTCATCCTTAATATATCTTACTTGAAAAAGGTCTTTATTTCTCTTTCTCTTGCTTTGAATATAGATTTATTCAAATTTTCAAATTTGGATTAGAATATGTCAAAATCAGATTTTTCTTATTATTTTATTATGAAAAATAGAGTTCATATAATCTAATCGGTTGATAAATTACGACTTGGACTTGAAAATGGAAAGACCAATTAGACTTTGAAACATTTTCACCCAATGCCAAATATTAATCCTAAATTTAGTTTTCTCTGCTCCTTTTGGAACGTTTTGAACAATATGATCAGAAGAAAAGTTGGTGTAACTTCGACATAGGATAAGATGAGAGAAAATCACTTATGGTGGTTTGATTATCTGCAAAGGAGGACGATTGGTGCACAATTAGAAGTTGTGAGATTTGGGACGTTGAACTGGCTACGAGAGGACAAGGAAGGCCCAAGCAATATTGGAATGAGACTATCAGAAAGGATATTAGTTATTTGGATCTAAGCTCGAGAATGATCGAAGATAGATCTGAATGGAGGCAAAGATCCATGTAGCCGGCCCTACTTTATATGGGAAAGACTTTATTGGCATTGTATTCCCTTTGAATGTCCCAATATCAAGAGATAAAATCGATGGGATTATAATCAAAGAGACGAGTGCCCACTTAACACCATTAATTCTATTTTTTTTCTTGGGCTACATCTATTCATGTGATGTGTGCCGAGTTATTAGTTGGACGTATTACATCAACACTTGTATATGTTTGACAATTAGGGCATTTGTAGCCATGAAAGTTTTAAAAAAATCTATCCCTTAATAACATGTGATATCGAAATGACTACTGGGATGCAGGACTCTAATACTGCATGTTTGGTTATGACTCATGAAAAGAGTCTTATCAGCTCTGGTTATGCGAAAAGGGAAAACATAAGTCTAAAAATCACAATTCTAAGGACATCTGCAACTACTGCAAGGAATATGGACATTGGAAGAAAGATTATCCAAAGAAGGCCACAGTTGTTACAATGGCTCAAGGAGGCAGAGATTCTGAAGATAATTTAGTTCTCACCGTTATAAATTAGAAGACGATGAATAACACATGGATTATTGATTCAGATTGTTCTTACCAGAAGATTGATTGTGCAACTATGAGAAGATAGATGGTAGAAACATTGTCATGGGGGATGATGTAGCATGCAAGATTGTAGGGATCGATCTGTGAAGATCAAGATGCATGATGGAGTCATGAGGATGGAGACACAAATATGACATGTTCCTCATCTGAGGAAGAACATGATATCCCTCGGAGTCTTGGACTCTAAAGGATATCGGTACAGTGTTGAAGGAGGAGTCGTGTGGGTTGTCAAAGATGGGGTGGTTCATCAAGGGAAACAAGTAAAAGACCATATATGTCTTGCAGGGATCTATGGAGGGGCTGAATGCGACACGGTGAAGCTCGATAAAGCTTCTTTAAGGAGAAATTTCAAGGTGAATAATGTTTACAATTCATTGATTCTTACTATCTGAATTTCAAGCAATGGTTAATTCTGTTAGTAGAGAAATCAACTCATGGTGGAGTATAGTAGTAGTTAATTCATATGAGAATTCAACTCTGATGGAGTCTAGCAGTGATTAATTCTTCTAGTGGAGAATTCAACTCATGGTGGAGCATAGTAGTGGTTATTCTGCTATTGAGAATTAATCATCGTGGAGTCTAGCAGTGGTTAATTCTGCTATATGAGGATTCAACTCAAGGTGGAGATTGTTAATATGACTTGAATCCGAACCATTTGTTGGGTCGGATTGCTCATGTGGTCGATCTCTATCCTACCTTTTGATTGGCTAAGAGTTGTTGGGTCGGATTGTTGAGATGTCTGATTCGCTTCATGTATCTTGATTGGCTAGAGTTGTTTGGGTCGATTGTTGAGATGCATGATCCTCCTCTTAAATCCTAATTAGATGAGAGTTGTTGGACCGAATTGCTGAGATGCATGATCCATCTCCCGAATCTTGATTGGTTGCGAGTTGTTGGGATGGATTGTTGAATATAATTGGTATTCTTCTGTTGAAATATAGAAGGGGTCTTGAGGCGACCACTTCGCAGTTCGCTATGCTTCTAAACAATGAAACTACTAAGACGAGTTCGTTCAGGCTGACATCCATACCAACTACTGAATGGAGTATAAAGATTCTAGTTTTCAATGATCGATGCTGCCAAAGATCGGATAACAAAACTGCCAGTATAATAGAAGTTCAAGTGTGGATCTTGCACGTAGGCACGACCTCAAGGAGTGGGCTACCATCCCAATCGCTTGATCAAGCATCGATACCGATGATTAGATCGATTTAATATACATCAGACTAACCTATACACCGACTTTTCGCAGGAAAGCCCAGGTGGCTAATGCTATATCGCGTACATTTTCTTGTAGTCTTCATTTACTAGCTCCGAATCTGAAAACCCAGATTTCGACTACGATCGTGACCGGCTTAAAGACGATTTCCTGAGGTTTCTCAGCTTCTTCGATTCAAGCCGATGAGCAATCACCCAGTATGACAGTTCCCAGTGTGGTTGCCAATATGATCGTCTCGATGATCGTCACTCCCATTGCCAACCACCTGCCACTACGTCCAACCATGATGAAGCAAAGCGCAAGAAACGAGATGGATATCATCACGCAGGCCAACCACATCAGCTTGTTGATTATGGCCATCATACGCTTCTTCGCCCTGCGCTCGGTCACCACCACCGATGTCTGGACAACCACTACTGCCCGTGATATGAACAGAGACACTGAATCCGACATGAAGAAGATCAAGAAAGCCGGATTATGCGAGATGTTGGCTTCTCCAGGGTCGTAGCCTGGAGGAACGTCGTTCTGCTCTACAATCAACATGTCATCCATGTAGATCAAAAGAATGACGAACCTGTCATTGGGAAGATGACGAACTATACACATGGATCGGTTGTTGTCCTCTTGAAGCCTTGCTTTGTCATGAAAGCATCAAACTTCAAGTACCATTGTCTCAAGGCTTGCTTCAAGATATATAGACTCTTTCTCAACCTGCAAACCATGCACTCTTTCCTTTTCTCTTGAAATCCATGTGGTTGCTCCATGTAGATCTCTTCTTTCAAATCATCGTGAAGAAACGTCGTCTTCACATCCATCTGCTCCAGCTCAAGTTCCATGCTAGCAACAAGTCCTAGCACCATTCTCACTGAGCTCATCTTCACCACTGGGGAGAAGATCTCATCATAGTCCACTCCTTCCTTCTGGTTAAACCCTTTCACCACCAATCTGGCCTTGTACTTGATCTGCTTGCTACCATCATCAGACTTCAGTTTGTAAACCCATTTGTTTTTCAAGGCTCTCTTGCCTTTGGGAAGCTCAACAAAATCATAAGTGTGACTTTTCTTGAGAGATAACATCTCTTCATTCATTGCATTGCACAATGATCCTTGTCCTTATGCATATGTGCCTCCTCAAATGTGTATGGCGCACCTGCATCTGTAAGCATCACATACCTAGAAGTGGGGTAATGGGATGATGGATGGCGTATCCTCTCCGATCTCCTGACCTGAGGCTCTGCTGCGTCTGCAAGTGGGTGAGGCTGCTCCCCCTTCCCTAAGTCCCCTGGACCTGCATCAGCAGGGTATGCATCTGGCTCGTGCTGCTCTAGCAGCTCATCCTCTCCACTTGTACCACCTATAGGAGAGGGATTTGTGTCCTCGTCACTATCATCATCCATTGAAAACTCATATGCATCACCACTCTCAGTGGTATCCTCAGTCAATGTCTGATTCTCATAAAAAATCACATCCCTGTGTTTGGTGACTATCTTCTTCCTTGGATCCCAGAGACGATATCCAAACTCCTGATCTCCATAGCCAATAAAAATACAAGGGATCGCCTTGTCATCTAACTTCTTTCGTTGCTCCTTGTGTACCAATGCATAGGATTTGCATTCAGACACCCTCAAATGAACATATGAGGGGTCCTTCCCTGTCCAAACATGCTCTGGAATCTGAAAACCCAAAGGAACTGATGGAGATATGTTGATCAAGTAACATGTGGTGTGAACCGCCTCAGTCCAGGTCTTGGGCAACTTCGTTGTCTTCAGCATGCAGCGAACTCTGTCAACAATGGTCCTATTCATCCTCTCAGCAAGACCATTGTGTCGGGGTGTGCTTGGCTCTGTCCTCTCATGCCTAATGTCGTGCTCTGCACAATAGCCCTGAAAGATATGGGAGGTATACTCTCATCCATTGTCCGTGCGTAGACACTTCAACAATTTCCATGTCTCACGCTCAACCATGGCATGGAATTTCTTGAAACAACCAAAAACCTGATCTTTCGTCCTCAGCACATATACTCACACCTTCCTAGATGCATCATCAATGAAGGTGACAAAATACTTGTTGCCACCTAAAGAGGTTGTGTCCATGGGACTGAACTAACTATAGAAGATCTCTCTTCACCTTGGATCTGACTTTACATGACGCACTCTTGCTCATCCCAACCTCACATGCATCACAAGGAGACAATGTAATGTCATTATGGTAGGGAATCAACTCTCTCTTGCTCAAAAGCTGCAAGCCTTTCTGGCTCATGTGGTCAAGTCGACGGTGCCACAAATCTGAAGTTTATGCCTCACTGACATGCAAACTGTCATCCATGACCTTCACTCTAGTCATATAGAGTATGTGACACAAACTGCCTCTAACCATGATGAGAGAACCCTTGCTAATCTTGCACTTGTTGTCACCAAACTTCAGATGGTAGCCTTCACTATCTAGTTGTGAACCATATATAAGGCTAAGCCGCACATCAGGCACATGTCTCACATTTTGGAGAATCATTGAGCACCCAACATCAGTCTGAATAGAGATGGTATCCATGCCTACGATCTTAGAGTAACTTTTGTTACCCATCAAGACTCTCCCATAATCATCCCTAGTGTAGGTGGTAAAGAACTCCCTGTGTGAAGTCACGTGATAGGAGGCAGCCATGTCAACGATCCACTCCAAATCACTCCCTGCATGCAGACACTGATCCTGAATGGTGAGCCTCATCTGCACTGTCATCTTCCACAACTGCAGCTACACTCCCATCTTCCTTTTTCTAGTCTTTCTTGGCTCCAGCTTGCTCTCACTTCCAAATACTGCAGTTTATCTTCCAATGACCGGGCTTCTGGCAGTGGTGACACTTTCTTCTGCACTTGGACTTGTCTATGGATTGCTGCCTCAATTATGACTTTTCTCTGCTAGTGGATCTTCCTCTCCTCTCAACTGCATACACATGTGAAGAGGAGGATGTCTCTCCAGATGAGCGACATCTGACCTCCTCATTTAGGAGACTGCCCTTGACCATAGCCATGGTCAACTTGCTATCCTTCGCAGAGTTACTCATCGTGACTTTTAGAGTCTCCCAACTGTCTGGCAATGAGCCCAACAGGAGAAGTGCCTGCAACTCATCATCAAGTACCAAACCCATGGAAGTCAACTGGTCAATGATGCTTTGGAAATCATTCAAGTGCTCCGCCACTTTGATCATGTCCATGTATTTCAAGTTCACAAGCTTTCTAATCAAGAAGGTCATATTGGTTGCGGTCTGCTAATCATAGAGTTTGGACAACTTGTCTCACAACTCCTACGCATTTGTCTTCTCAGGAACATGATGGAAAACGGGCATGTCAAGTCACTTCCGAATAGTTCCAATGGCCTTTCGGTTCAACTTTGTCCGCTCTCTTGCGGACATATTTTTCGACTTGGCACTCTCTCCCTCCATCGGACCGTGGAGGTCCTTGCAATACAAGATGTCTTCCATCTTAACCTTCCAAATCTATCAATTATTGCTTGTGAGCTTAATCATGATGCATTCATCATCTTTGCCCATTTTGCTCAACCTGAGCTTTGATGCCACTTGTTGGGGATAATAGGGGTGATCTTAATGTATCCGATCCGCCACCATATCCATTTTATACAGATTTTGACATCCGTATCCGTATTTATTTTAAAATAGATACGGATATGGATATCGTTTTAATATACGCAAACATCCCTATCTGTATCCGTATATCCATTTTCGTATATAAATATAGTCATAGATTTATTTTTAACCCTATATAACATAATTTTCAACCTCTTTTTACCATATTTATATAATTTTTATGATACAAACACATTTAGTAAATTAATATCCTATGTTTTCCATCCAATTCTTATATATTTAAGTCGATTCTATAAAGTATTTCTAACATTACTCGTGTGCGATCCGTATCTGTTTTACATCTGTATCCATTTATTAAGGATATAGTAAGATAATTTTAATATCTGTATCCGCATCTGTATTCGTATTAAAAAAGGGATAAAGATACGGTAATACCTATATGTGTATCTTTATCCGACCGTTTGCATCCCTATTCTTAACACTTCCATCTCAAAGGAGTCGATTTCAGCAATTCTGAGACGGTTGAAAATTGTCAATCTTGATGGAGGGGAAAGAAGTCTCGAATTAAGTCGAATTTTGATACATATTATGGTGATATATTGTGAACTAAATTCTGTTAAGTTTCATTTCAGAAAAATAAAAAAATACAGAGAAAAAAGGGTGGGAGCATGTAAGTTACATGCTCCCAAGGAGCATACTCCTTTTTCCCTATACATATGCACATACATGCATATCGGTTCAATATAATTTTCTATTTGTAAAAATAATTTTGAAAGGGTTTTATATACATACCCATGCAAACTTTGAAACTTGTAAAAAAATCATGACGAACTTCGTATTAACAAAACTACCTTGACAAACTTTTCCTTTTTATAAAATATATTACTACTACTAAAGCCAAGTTTCTTCCATCTTTGTGCCACATGGCACCCTGTCGTCCTTTCTTCTGCCCCTCTTCTCGGTTCTCACTCTTCGCTCACTCTCTCTGTTTCACTCTCCTGAGTCCTGATCTCTCACTCTCTCTCTCTCTCTCTCTCTCTCTCTCTCTCTTTTCTCTCTTTATGCAATAACTCTCTCCAGCATTCTCTCTCTTTCGCTCTTCTCTGTCTACTTACTCTTTCTCATGATCCGTCTTTTTCTCCTTCTCTTCTCCCTCGCTTCTCTTCTCTTCTCTCTCTCTCTCAAACCTCCCTCTCTCTCCACACTGATTTCTCTCACTCTCTTACTCTCTCTTCATATTCTCTCCCTCCCCACTCACTATCTCTCTTCATCTTCTCTCTCTCCTTCCTTTTCTCTCTCTATTAATATTAATCAAATAAGGGTAAAATCATATATTATTTATATCCTTTTATAAATTTTGAAATATATATATATATTAGAAAAAATTTAAAATTGCTAATTTTCTTTTAAACATACTACTTTGAAAAAATAATTGTAATTTCTTAAAACTACTCTTGACGTCATTCATCTACATATATATATATATATATATATTTTTAATAGTACATTCTCTAAAGTAAATGAAATTATATTTTAAATTATAAATATCATATTTTTCCTTTATATATATTATATTAATATTTATATATACATACATGTTGTATTTATTAAATAAAAAAATTATATTTCATATAAAGTTATATTTTTTTCCAAATTTAGTAATTTATTCAAAATTCATGTTTTCCCTTTATATTTATTATATAAATATTTATACATATGTATCTGTTATATTTATTAAATTAAAATTT
Source organism: Ottelia alismoides (assembly GCA_037367405.1). NCBI lineage: Eukaryota > Viridiplantae > Streptophyta > Magnoliopsida > Alismatales > Hydrocharitaceae > Ottelia > Ottelia alismoides. The sequence goes on along the minus strand of JAZKJV010000737.1, from coordinate 284,806 downwards.
TAAATTTAAAGTTTCATTTTTTGCAAACATAACTAATATCAAATATATATATATAATATCAATAAAAAATAATGAATATTTTTATCATAATAATTTCAAAAAAATATAAATTCAAACAATAATCTAATCCATTAATGTTTTAGTAAAATCTATTTAACATTCTTAATCAAATATATAAATACTTTAACATAATAGTTTATAAATATACAAATTATATGAATATGTTATTAAAAAAATTTAAAATATTGGCATGAATGTATTGAGTTTCTTTTTTAATGCATTATATAAACATAATTAAACTTAATTTTTTTTATTTAAGTTTCAATAAAAAATAAATTTTATATAAATAAACATTATCATATTAAGAAAATATATATCTCTTTTTATCTCTCTTTTTTCACCAGCTCCTTCCTCTTTCTCTCTCCATTATTTCAGAGTTATGTTTTTAAAATTAATAACTTATTCAAATTCATATTTTGTAATCAGTGTAGGTAAAATCTCAAGTAGATATTTATTATTGTAGTAAAATAAATACGTCACTTTTTATCTCTCTTTCTCTACCCACTCTCCCCTTTTTCTCTCTCCATATTTCACTATTATAATTTTTTCCAAACTTGGTAAATTATTCAAATCCAAAATTTGTAATCAGTGTGGGTAAAAATCCATGTGAATATTTTATTAGTGCACTAAACTTAAATTATACTTATATATGATGCTAAAATTGTGAAATACAATGCTGATTAAAAAATAATTTAAAACAAACTTAAATTTGTAGAAATAAATCTTATAATAAAGAAATGAAAAATATAATTTGAAAATAATTTCAAATTGATGCTTAAGTTATTATGTAATACAAAGAATCAATAAATATTAAAAATAAAAATTAACTTATGATTATGATAATGATAGAATTATACGTATATCAATAATTTATTAATAAAAATGTAAAAATAATCTCAAAATATATAATAGTAAATTTTTTAACTGTAATACATACATGACTTATTTTTTCCTCATCTTTTTTAAATTAGGGTGACATGTAATATTAGATTTAATTTTATTTGTATCATTCAATAAAGTATATTTGAAATATTTTCACATTGTTTCTTATACATTTTATACGCCTACGAATTACCAAAGTATATTTTGGCAATCATATATCGATTATATATTGTATAAATAATAACTTCATTAAAACTAATGTTGAGTATATAAAATATATCAAGAAAAGTGAATGAATATTTTTATAATAATAATTTAAACAAAAGTATAAATTCAAATAATAAATTAATCCATTAATTTTTAAATAAACTATATTCAATATTCTAATCAAACATACAAATACGTTAACATAATAGTTTATAAATATACAAGTTATATGATTTTTTATAAAAAAAAATATATTATTTTTAGGTACTTCCTTTCTGATATTTCCTATGTAAATTGTTAGCTTCAATTTTTGTCTTGATGCATATTCACACTTTCTTGCAACCATTATTTGTTTCCTAAAAATATTACTTAAACTATACATATGAGTTCAATACAGTTATATTTCAAAATTCAACATCTATAACTTGCATTCTTACTAATTGTATTATTAATTTATTTACCATTAAACTTTATAGTATTATTAAAATTATATGTTGTTGTCTGACCCGCCACAAAGCGAGGGTATGCTCCCTAGTTACCCCCCATAAGGTAGTGGTAAATGATATGAACTTTTTTTACAAGTGTCCCCTCTAAATGTACTTCTTGCTTTCATTTCCCCCCTCTTCCTTCTCTCCATCTACCTCCTCCTCCGTAAATCTACTCCTACAGAGCCACCATGCTAAGGGGTATAGGAGGATGGATGATGTTGAACTCGCTGTTGAAAGTGCAAATAAGCATGCCAGCAAGCTTGATCCGCTTCCTGAATCCTGATTGACTAGAGTGGTTTGGGTCGGATTGCTGAGGTGCCTAATTGGCCTCCTGAATCCTAATAAGATGAGAGTTGTTGGGCCGAGTTGCTGAGATGCATGATCCATCTCCTGAATCCTGATTGGTTGAGCGTTGTTGGGCTGGATTGCTAAATTCAATCAGTATTCTTTTGTTGCAATATAGAAAAGGCCTTGGGGCGACCAATACCGCATTGTTACCTCTACTGTAAATGGAAGGCAAAAAAGATCGTACTTCGCTATGCTTCTAAACAATGAAACTACTGAGACGAGTTCGTTCAGGCTGACATCCATACCAACTACTGAATGGAGTATAGAGATTCCAGTTTTCAATGATCGATGCTGCCAAAGATCGGATAACAAAACTGGCAGTATGATAGAAGTTCAAGTGCGGATCTTGCGCGTAGGCACGACCTCAAGGAGTGGGCTACCATCCCAATCGCTTGATCGAGCACCAATACCGATCATTAGATCGATCTAATATACATCAGACTAATCTGTACACCGGCTATTCGCAGGAAAGCCCAGGTGGCTAATGCTATATCGCGTACATTTTCTTGTAATCTTCATTTACTAGCTCCGGATCTGAAAACCCAGATTTCGACCACGATCGTGACCGGCTTAAAGACGATTTCCTGAGGTTTCTCAGCTTCTTCGATTCAAGCCGATGAGCAATCACCCAGTATGACATAGTTCCCAGTGTGGTTGCCAATATGATCGTCCCAATGATCGTCACTCCCACTGCCAACCACCTGCCACTGCGTCCGACGACGATGAAGCAAAGCGCGAGAAACGAGATGGATATCATCACGCAGGCCAACCACATCAGCTTGTTGATTATGGCCATCATACGCTTCTTCGCCCTCCGCTCCGTCACCACCACCGATGTCTGGACAACCACCACTGCCAGTGATATGAAGAGAGACACTGAATCCGACACGAAGAAGATCAAGAAAGCCGGATTATGCGAGATGTTGGCTTCTCCAGGGTCGTAGCCTGGAGGAACGTCGTTCTGCCCACCGGCGTACTGGCCTGGGAGAGTGAAGATTGCAGCGAATGCGACGGTGGCGATGAGGACGGCAACCACGGTGGTTGAATTGATGGCATTGTTGAGGCCTGCCGTGTGGAGCTTGCTTATCTTCTTGGCAATTCCTTGGACACGTTTCCTCGTCTGTCGAGTGTGCTCGAGCTGGGTGTGAACCTCATGCTTTATGTCGCTGACTGTCTGCTTCAGTTCGCGAGCAGGGTTCGGTGTCCTCATCGATCTCGCGGTCTGAACACCATGCTCAGCAAGAACACTGGCAAGTTCAGAGTTCTGGATCTTCTCCGCCGTATCCAGTGCAGTTTCTCCGGATTTGTTGATGGCATTGATCTCCATATCTTTGAATGCTAGCAATTTTTTCACAATCTGCACAGACAGATCCAATCCCATTTCACAGTTAGATTTAACAGCATTTCATATATCTCAACAACATTAGTTCAAAGTTCAAACTAGACGATCAAGATGATTCGCGAAGAAGAACATGACTATGAGGTTTAGAAAGAAAGGTTCACTCACATCAGCACGATTCTTCCTGGTAGCAATGTGCAATGCGGTGTTCCCTTTCGAGTCGAGCATGTTAGCCAGCGACGGTTCGGCCGCGAGAAGCTCATCGACGATCTCCAAATTGATACCTTTGACAGCCATGTGAAGTGCAGTCTGGCCCTTCTTGTCGATTCTGGTGGCGATACCAGGTTCTTTCCTTAAGATCGACTTGACCACTTCCAGGTGATTGTTCCTCGCAGCGGAATGCAGAGCCGTCTTCCCGTTGCTTCTTGCGATCTTCGCCATACTTCCATCAGACTCGAGGAGGAGGTTCACTACGTCGGTGTGGCCTTGTGTGGCCGCTGTATGCAATGCCGTTGTGTTGGATAAGTCGACAGTCATCGAGAGCTCAGGAATAGCTGTCAGTAGAACCTTCAACATATCTGTAAAACATGTGATCTATTATTAGAATCTGTAGTGCCACAAAGCAAATGATCAACCAACTATTTTAACCTGATACTAAGTTTGAAACATCGTTCTTCTGATAATGAGAAATACACAAGTTAAATGGATTGGAAATTCATATTAATCAATAATCCAAGAGATGAACAACAGATCAATACCTAAGCGCCCATCTCTCGCGCATACATGGAAAGCATCGTAGCCACTTCTTGCCTTAATCCCAGCGGATGCAATGTTGTAATACTTGATCATCTCTGTCACGATGTCGAGATGTCCGCATTCAGCGGCGACAAACAGAGCAGTCTCCCCTGACTGATTCTGCTTGGAGATCATATCAGCCAGTTCATCCTCACTAGCTCCTGACAGGATCTCCTTCACCAGCGATAGATCCCCCGATCTCACAGCAGTGTGAAGGAAAGTGTCGTCTCTTTTCGCTGTGAGTTGCTTCGTTATCTTCTTCCGTGTAGCGTCCATCTCTCGCAGCTTAGATTCTGAAACCTATCCCAACAAGATAACCCAATTTCACATCTCAATCAACTGCCATAAAAAGATCGAAAAAATTTATTGGTAGAAGGCCAAAGTGATCTTCATCAACTTTATCGATGCATCCTAAAGCAGACCACCTTTGTCTAGTCACCACCCACATACCCTCCATTAATTAACACCCTCCACAGGAAAAGCTGTGCAGCAACGGGAGCACATGATGAACCCCACCCACCAAGAAAAATAAAAGCACTTGTGCACAAACCAAAAAGTACCCACCTTAGATATTTCAATCAATTGGGATTTCCACCCCAAATCATATCAGAACCATTAAATTGTGCAAAAGTAATCGGTACGATCGATCATCACCCACATGAAGAACAGCTTCCAAGATTTCCAAAAGGAAACACCTTTAACGTTATCCATTTCAGATGCCCAAATCAACAAAAAAGAGTGTTCGGTGAAACCATTCAGAACCAAGAAAAATAGCACAAAATTGGGAGGGGGAAAAAAACAAATCCGAGCAGAAGCAACAGAGAAAAGCAGCCAAACAGAAGAGATGGCAGGCCCGCATACCTCAGCTGTTGGATCTAGAAGCCAAAACCCACATCTGAGATCACACCATCAGAGGCTCTCAAAGGCCTCCTGAAGACCAGAGGGTGCTGCGAACTTGTTCAACTGCAAGTGTAGGGGAATCTGGAGCTGCAGTCGTCATAAACGAGTGGAACACTCCAACCACGAGGCTGCAGGGAGCATCCAGAAGCAAAATCGAGGGTACCCACTTTGAGAAATAGATCTGTGATGATCATAACGTGATAAAGATGGCGCTTTGGAATTTGGGGAAGAGGGGTGGCTTCGTGGTGGGAGAACAATCTATCAATTCACTTGGGGGTAGGCCGTTGACGGTAAAGATGCGAAGGAGGGCTAATACGTCAAGTGAGTTGTGTGGGACCCACTTGCGCTCCCGGTCAGACCACGACGCCATCCAGATGCGGTACATTTGACTCTAAAATAAAGAGGAATTATTGCATACATACCCCTGCTTAATTAGATAACTACGTATACGCCCCAATATAACATATATCCAACTATATTCGGTTAATTAAACGCATCATATCGTGCGGGGATGAGCATTGAGCCAGGTCTTTTTCCGATCCTCAGTGAGGTAGATTGGATTACAACTCGTGATTCCTTATCACAACTGACTCACGGCCCGACCTGGCCCAATTGACATGAGCTTCTCTTCTGAAGAATGAATAGGTGTTATTAAAGGTGCATATGTTAGTGATTGAATGATGACGTCATACTGGTATTACGAGGATTATGTGCATAAGAAGTATTGAGTTGAAATTGAAGATCCCCAGACAAAATAAGGGGCGCGAAATACACGTAGTGAGAAAAATGATGTTGCGATTTAAATACGAAGAATATATTGACCATGAATTTGATGTTAGATGAGAAAGTGGACATTACATGTATGTAGATAATAATATTTAGTTCTGGTTCAATACAATTTGGGCTCGAGTTTGGAGAATACAAAGGTATGTATAAGGGTATGTATGCTAATAATGTATTGTATTTAGGGGCATATGTGTAACTATAATATTTACAATGGTAAAATGGGGTTGCCCCCTACGGGGAGCTAACTTGCCTCTCCCGCCTCATTTTCTTCAATTTTTTTGAAAAATACTTCTGTGGAATTTCATCATCATACCCATATATTGTGTCATTCAGATTTCATGGGAAACAGAGACTCCTACGACCTCCATCAAGACGGGGTCGATTTCAACAATTCTGCGATCACTAGAAAATGACTTTTTTATATGGAGGTCATGGGAGTCTATGTTTCTCATGAAACTCAAATGGAATAATATACGGATATAGTGATAAATTTTTACATATTCATTTTTCAAAAAATAAAAAAATTGAGAAAATGGATCCCCAAGGGGCAACTCCATTTCTTCTCTATTTACAAGGGCACATATATATATAATTACATATGTTTGTGAGATTATACATGTAAAATACTTAAAAGAGAAAAAATAGATTGGCCAATTGATTTGGGCATTTTTATAGCCGTTAACTTTCCTTCAAGTTGCATGATGGGCCATATAAAAATCTAGGCCTCTATTTTTTTAATTTTTTATTTTTATACTCTGGGGAAATACTGTGTCTATGAAGTTGAGAAATATCTGCCCAATGGATGTTGACTTGGATTGTAAGTTGATTTGGAGTGAGTTGATTGGTAGTTGGTGAGTGTTTAGTGTCGGTACGTATTAGAATGTTTGAACTTGAAGTCATGTGGATTGTGTGCGAATGAGTGAAAAAGGCCATGTGGATTTTGTAAAAGACACAAACGAGTGAAAAAGGTCGTGGATTTTCTAAAAGACACAAACGAGTGAAAAAGGTCGTGGATTTTCTAAAAGACGTTGGCATTCATGATTGTCATTACCTTTTTTATCTAACTTTATGCATTTTACTTATCACTTATCTGATAGTTCAGGATATCACAAATATCTACAGGACGGTTCAGGAGCGCCTTCCCACCACTGACAGACTTGCAAAATTCTGAATCTATGCCCCGACAGCTTGTTATATGTGTCTCCGTCAGCCAGAGTCCCATGATCACTTGCTCTTCAACTGCATCTTCTCGAGTATCGTTTAGTTGGGCGCATGTTGCTCTCTCGGAGTGTCGACTCCTCCTGTGCCTCCCCGCTGAACCTCCTGGACTGGATTGCTAATGTCCCCGACTTGATGGCTCGGGAACGGTTGGGCGTTATTCTTGCTACTGCGGTTGGGTGCATCTGGGAGGAGAGGAACCTTCGATGGACTTCGGGCACCCAAAGAACGGCTGTGAAGACTCTCGAGATGGTTATTCAAACGTGTCGCATTTTGATATCAATCATGTGGGCTTGAGTTTTTATTCTTCTCGAGCCTCACTATTAACATGAATTAGGAATCATGCAGAGTTTGCAATATTGTAAACAAGACCGATAGTGCCTTCTGTATATACTTTTTGCATTGAATATACTTCTTTACTTATCAAATAAAAACTAGTGTATACCCTGTAGATCGTTCCTGAGCATAGTTTTGAAGTGCAGTTACCCAAAGCTCATTAACTTCGGGGTTCAGCTTTACATGTGGTTTGATTTTTAGTTTAGGGATAAAATAATGTATGTCCTAGTGGGTCAGTATAGAATTGACTTTTCAGTGAAACAACTCACCGAAAAATGTGCCCTTATAGAGTTTAGTTTCCGGTGAACAACTCAATGCTAAAATAAAATAAATTAATGAGACTATATAAGCATCTCCCAAAAAATATAATATTTCATTTTATACTTGGTGATAAACACACTCGAGACAATTTGCTCTTATTAAATCTTTCATAAGGATTACTTTTTTTTCTTTTGTCTAAGGCCCACAAAATGTCAGGAATGGAACTGCCATGTGCCTTACCGGGATTATATTGATGATATAGGAAAATATAACATGAAGGATAATGAAGTTATCACCCTAATAAAAACAACACTTGTGATAACGACCTTATTTAGAATGTATCTTAAAGTATTAGCCGACACTAAATTAGCATGCACTCGTATTAAGTATATAACAACGATATTATTTCAATTAAGATTTCAAAATCCGTGACTAAATTTGTAACAACCCAACTCCAAACATAGTGCCATATCTAAAACTCACGAAGTGTGGATGTGGTTTATAAGTAGTGGGGATTACTACTTAACAACTTGGACTAAAGCATTTTGGGTGGTTGTCAACGGGTCCATTTGGGCCCGAACCCAACAAGTTGTCAAGACCAGTTTTCCTCAATAACGGACAAGAGACCTAAGCCCGAGATGTTACAAATGTTATCAGAGCCAAATTCTCTCTGATAGTGGAAAGGGCTACCCGAGAGGTGGAGCCGTCCCTACAAAGAGGTTGGAGGAAATGGCTACTCAGAGCGTGCAACCGTCACTATCACTGGGAATAAGTAATGGGCCATGTCGCAACGAGGACGTTGCGAATATAAGTAGGGGAGGTTGTAACACCCCAACCCCAAACATAGTGTCATACCTAAAACTCACGAAGTGTGGATGTGGTTTATAAGTAGTGGGGATTATCACTGAACAACTTGGGCTTAAGCATTTTGGGTGGTTGTCAACGGGTCCATTTGGGCCCGAACCCAACAAATTGTTAAGTTTAGTTTTCCTCGATAACAGACCGGGGACCTAAGCTCGAGACGTTACAAATGTTATCAGAGCTAATTTCCCTCTAATAGTGGAAAGGGCTACCCGAGAGGTGGAGCCGCCCCTACAAAGAGGTTGGAGGAAATGACTACCCGGAGTGAGCAGCCGCCACTATCACTGGGAATAAGTGATGGGTCATGTCACAGGACGTTGTGAATATAAGTGGGGGAGGTTGTAACACCCTAACCCCAAATATAGTACCACATGAAAAACTCACAAAGTGTGGGTGTGGTACATAAGTGGTGGGGATTACTACTTGACAACTTGGGCTTAAGCATTTTTGGGTGGTTGTCAATGGGTCCATTTGGGTCTGAACCCAACAAGTTGTCAGGGTCAGTTTTCCTCAATAACGGACCGGAGACCTAAGGCCGAGACGATACAAAATTAGCCGTTGTAAAATATATAATTATGATATTATTCATTGCAAATGATTTTTCGTACTTGAAATTAACGTGTATCGTATCTGTCGTTATATCATTAGCAACGGTCAACATAGCGATGCTTATCCGTTATCATTTTTCAATATTCTAATTAATCGTCATTAAATTTGAAACTAAAAATAACGACGATTAGTTGATATTTTGAAAAATAGCAACGGATAAACATCACTACATGGGCCGTTGCTAAAGAGAATATTTGACATTCTAACTATTATTCCTCAAAACATATGAAGGGCAAAAGTTAGGAAATCAAATACTTGAGATTCTAGAACTGGAATTAGTTTAATAAAATATGTTACCACTTGATTGTTCATCGAAATCCATGGATTATAAAACACTCTTGACAAAGTCTGGACAAAAATATTTAAATCCTAAAATAAAATATTAGACATTAGTATTGTTACCGTTGACTGCTTAAGCTCGCAAATTCTCTCAGTGTTCACACTATTAATAATTAGATAACTTTGACCTTAATTGTAACCAATGGACGACTAACAGATGGTGGTTTGAATTCTATTTTTTTTCCATCAAAATTCATACTACTCAACTAGCACATTATTTAAAATAAAATTCTCTCCTTAGCACAAAATGTGTTAGAAAAAAATTGAAAAAAATAATAGTGTTCATAAATTGAAGTGATATTTGATGATTTGAGCTTAAGGATTGTTGGTGATAATCAACAGATCTAATTAAGACCAAACACAATTAATTATCATGTCAGGATCACTTTTCCTCGATCACGGCTCAAGTTTAAGCCCGAGATGTCACATACTTATCTATCAATTTGACACAATTCCTGACTGATACGATGATTAGTCTGTCGTTGGATCGATAACAGGGTTTTAAATTAATCTCGATTTCATTCCGTTTCGTTTTGACAAAATTTCGCTAATTTCGGTCAAAATCGGCCTAGATTTGTGAAGGAAGGGTATATATCAAGATTTCGATTTATGTTTCAGGTGTCGAAACTGAAATTTCACCAAAAAATTCGTGAAATTTGAAACGGTGATTAATAATAATATTGGTATAGCTTGCAAGTTACACAAATAGGCTAGCATGCATTACACGTTACATGCATAAATAACTATCCATTTGCTCAATAAAATTAAAAAGATCGTGAAGAACGTTTTGATCTAACTTTTAAGGGTATTTTTACAGTTGTGCCCCTTTTAGATTCTACAATTGTTCCTCTATTTTCTTGTATTGTTATCACTTGTGTCATTCAGTTAGTAATGTCATTAATGAGATAAATCAAATCATGTACAAAATCAAAGCTCGTTTCAGTAAAGTTTTCTTACAGTTGTAACCCTACAATTTTCAAGAAATACACTTATATCCTTCTTTTTTCTTTCTAATTAGATGTGTACCTTGAGATAATATCATTTTGAGAAAGGAACAGATGTAAACAAAGCCGAGGGGAGCAAATTGCCCAAGAAGGTAGGGGCACAACTAATAATGCAGAAAAACAGAAGTGTCATAAATATGATATTGCAAAATCTAAAAAGGGCACAATTGTAAAAAAAAATCTTTTTTTAATCATCAAAATTCTACTTATTTACCACTCCTAAGAGGAAACAGTGTTGAGATGATTTGAATCATAAACCTATAGGTCGAGTCGATTCATTATTGAGTTTGATTTTTTTCTCAGTCACCCTCATCATTCTCGATCATCTCATGATTGCGCTTCTTCCTATTTTTATAGCATCTATCTCGAAACATTTAGGGTATGTTTGGTAACCGGGTTGCCTCGAGGTAATCCGATTTATCCCTCTCTATTTTTAGGTTAGAATTCCATCACAAATCATAGAGGAGAAGATCCACCATCATCGTCAATGAGTAGCTCAGTTACAAATCCCTAAATAAATAGTTGAATTTCTTTCATTGATGACGTAACGAATATCATGTGTTGAATTGTCACGATCATGTGTATTCCGTTGAATTAAGAAGGCACATACTCTCTATCTGTCATAAAATCAGGATCAGAATTTAATAAAAAATAATCATTAAACTCAAGTAAAATTAATTGTCACAAAGTTAGTTTCTCGCGGGATAATAAAAAAATGGGTCAAATGGTTGTCCCCTAAGGGAGCTAACTTGGCTCCCTCGTTCTATTTCGTACGATTCATTTGTTTTTTTTTTTGAAAATTTCTTCCGTGAAATTTCATCACTATATCCCTATATTATGTCATTAAAATTTCGTGCGAAACAGAGACCCTTACGGCCTCCATCCGGACACTCATTTTTTAACGGTAACAGAATTACTAAAAACGACCCCGTTGGATGGAGGCCGTAGAGGTCTCTGTTTCGCACAAAATTTTATTGACATAATATAGGGATATATTGATGAAAATTCACGGAAGAAAGATTAAAAAAATTAAAAAAAAACAGGTGAAATGGGGTGGGGAGCCAAGTTAGCTCCCCCATGGGGGCAGCCCCATTTTACCCTAAAAAAATTACCATTAAAAGGGCAAATTACAGAAATATGCATCTATTTTCAATTAAGTCTTCGTTTTTTTAAAATGCAACAAAGAAGGGTTGGCCCTCTAACTTTAGGATTTAATATTTACATAAAAGGATCTGAAAGCTAATAGAGGCATGTATTTACGACAAAAAATGATCATGCCTCTCTGTATTACGCATGAAAAATAAGGTCTATTAAGATGGAGGTATAGTTGGAGTCTTTTTTGTATATTATTATTAAAAAAATTAAAGTGGAAAAAGTAAAGGAGAAATCACTTGCCAGTTGACCGAAATCAACGGGCGTTAATCTAAGCTTTTTTAAACTAATTATTGATGCAATAATATAGAAAAATAAAAAAGATTTATTGAATGAGGAGGAAGTAAGTTTTGCATGGTAAACCCAATTAATGGTCCAGTGCTAGAAGGAGGCTCCCACTCCGATGACTAGGATTTAGGGATGAAAATGAATGTGAATATATTTGTATCTGATCTGCTGTCATATTTGTTTTATATATTTTTTTGACATTTCTATTCATATTCATTTTAAAATGGATGTGGATATGGAAATTACTTTGACATTCGCTGATATTCGCATTCGTATTTGTATATTCGTTTTCGTGCGTAAGTATAGTGATAGATTTATTTATAAATGTGCATAATAATATTTTATAATTGCATTCACCATTGTTGGCATAACTGTTATGAAATTACTATATCTAGTATATTATTTTATATTAAACCATCCTAGACATGTATATTTTAGTTAATTTATTAAATATTTATATTATTATCATATTTGTTTCGTATTCGTTTTACATTTGTATCCGTTTTAAGATATGGTAACACGTTTTTCACATTCGTCAATATTCGTATCCACATTCGTATTCATATTTTAAAATGAATAATAATATAATTATACCTATATTCGTATCCGCATCCGACCGTTTTCATCCCTATCAAGATTCCAACCCTGCCCTCCCCTTTTAACCGGTAAAAAAACTTTTGCATGGCAAAAAAAATCAAATAAAATCTTCCGATTGTTTTATTCATGTAAATGTTTTAAAATAAGAAAGAGTGATGTATTTGGTGCATTATAAATAAAATAATGGAACTAATATAACAAGCAACACCATAAAAAAAAGAAGACAAAAAAGAGATACTTCAACGATAACCAAGTGGCCAATAATCAAATGTTGCTTTAAACACATGCAAAGCATATTATTTTCCATGATTTATATTTTGTCTACATGTTGAAATAATTGTTTATTGGAATGGAATTCGTGCCAAGTGTCCATTATATACTAATACTCGATAAAGTTAGTACGTATCTTCTCCTTTGTGAAGTTTTCTCGTTTTATTATTATGCAAAAAAGAAAAAAATATACTTTTCAAGTAAAATGAACGCAGATATGGATTTCACAAATACCCTTATATTTTTTCATATATAAATAATAAATAATCTTTGTAAGTTTATTTTTAATTATATAATATAATATTTTACTTTCTTTCATCATATTTAATACATCACTATAACAAAATTGAGCTATAGTGACGTTTTTTTTCAAAATCCGTCACTAAATTAGCCATTGTTAAATATATAATAACGATATTATTGTTTGTGAAATGATTTTTCATACTCGAAATTAGCGTCGAATATCATATATGTCGTTATATCATTAGCAGCAGTCCACGTAACGATGTTTATCTGCTGTCATTTTTCAAAATATTAACTAATCACCGCTATTTTTTTAGTTATATGGTAAGGAAGGTGGGACGACAAGATCGAGAAAAAACACGCAGAAATTTATTATTATTCTCGTTTGGTGGAATAAAAGGATTTATTTTTAATCGTTATTGTTTCTTGTTGACAAGAACGTTGAATAAGTGATAATTATTTGGAATAAGTGAAATAACTATACTTGATTTAGAAGAAGAAAAATGTGTGATAAGAGGAGAAACCTCGTGTAATTGTAATTCATGTTCTCCAACCAAAAACGTGTGGTAAAGGGAAATTTATGCTTGTAGACTAAAGCATAAAAATATGGGACGACGTAGATTGAAATCTTATTGTAAACTAATTTCATGTGCTTAATATTCCACATCCCTTGAAAGGTGCATTATAGTTTGGACCGTCGAAGACTAAGGGTCCGTTTGGTTGCAGGGTTGGACAGGGTTGGGTTGGGCAGGGGTACCCCTGTGAATAGTAAACTGTGAGGAGGAGAACCCTGTTTGGTTGCAGGGCCAACCCGGGTTGGGCCAAGCCAACCCTGCCCAACCCTGCAACCAAACGAACCCTAAGAATCGTGTTCCCACTTTCATGTACCTTTCTTCTCAATATTTTTTATTTGGGATTTTTATCCCACGAATTCAATAAATTTTGTAAATTACTTTCTTGCTTTTTGGAACAACGTAATTCCTTCTTCGACACCGTAAATTTGCTAACTCTTACCCATGAACCTTACGATTAACTCATATCCATTGGATTGTTAAAACTATCCAGATTATGTTAATTTCTATATATAATACCCTTCCATTTTGCAAAAATTAAATTGATTGTCCTTCTCCCTTTCTCACCCCTTGCATTCCTTCTCATCTCTCATTCTCCACCCAGAACCATTTCCATCCATCTCCTCGATGTCTGCCTCTTCCTCCACCTCCTCCACTCCTCCGAGATCGACGGTAGAGATGACGCCTAGGCTCCGCATCTTGCGAGAGAGCGGGCGACTGCTGGGGTGGGTGCAGCTTTCAAGGACGGCAACCTTTAAATCAAGGGAGACAAGCTTGCTCCTCTGCCCCACCACCCTCCTCCCACACCTCCTCCTCCGCCCCTTGTTCCACTGCCAACCACCCTCTTCCCCCGCCTCCGCCCGTAGTAGGATCTCCCCCCCCCCCCCCCCCCACCCCACCACCACCACAAACCACCACCTCCTACTCCCATTGTTCCTCCACCCCGTTCCCATCCTCCTACGCCTCCGCCCGTAGAAGAAGCTCTCACTCCAGCCTCCTCCTCCCCTTGTTCCTCCACCCTCGCCACCCTCCTCCCATGCCTCCGCCCGTAGCAGGAGCTCTCCATCAGCCGCCTCCTCTTCCTCCCCTTGTTCCTCCGCCCAATCCCCTCCATTGCCTCCTCCTTCCCTTGTTCCTCCGCCCCATCCACCACCTCCTCTCCCCACCCCCCCCCCCCCCATTCCCCCGCCTTCTGATGGAGGAGGATAATTACATTGTATTTATTTAGCAACAATAAATATTTGATTAATCAGTTCAAAAATTCATCTTGAGTTTTTTTTTAAAAAAAATATCATTTTCGTGATCGGAAGATATTGTTTATCTGTGAAAATAGAAAATAATTGTGATCGGGTGGACAGATGAAGATGTGGTGGACAGAGAAAATAAAGAGGAGGGAGAAGAAAAGAAATGGATGAAGAAGAAGATGAAGAGGAAGAAGGATATGAGGTGAAAAATCCACCATCTAATGCATATATGGTTAGATTAACCCATGACACAAGTAAAAGTAAAAGTAAAAGTAGCGGTAGGATTTGTTAGGTAAGACTGAGCAAGTTTGTGAGGTAGATCAAATGTTTTTAGTCTCACACATGCATTTGAGTTATTATTTTTTGTTGAGTGTAACAACTAGAGGAAATGAGATCGAGCTTGTAGGGATAGGGGGAAAGGAGGATGAGATTTTATTTTGACCATAATGTCCTTCTTAACCACATCATTGACGATCAAACTAACGGAAGGGCAAAAGCGATAATAGAGAAAAAAGTTAAGGACACAATCGATATTCCAAGAAAGAGAGGCATAATTGATATTGCAATATCTCATAGTGTCACAACTGATAAAAAACTTAATATAAATCGTCAATTATCTGAAAAACTAAAACGGTCTTTTGGTAAATAAAGAACGTAAAAAAAGGAGGTCGAACGACGAATAAAGTTGTCCATTCCATATTCGCATGCATCTGTGTTGGTGGAATAAAGATGGAATTTCGAAGTCTATTCTCATTCATTGTTTGTAGATATATTCTTGAGAATGTAGAATAAGTGCTCGTTGTCACAGAATAGGTAGTATGAACATGGATAAAATATTCATTACATATTACAGAGGAGGAATAGTTTGCAGTTGTGGAATACTTAGAAGGGAATAGATATTATGTGGATTAGAGCAGGGAGGAGCATCGGGTTCGATCCGTCCCAACTCGAGAAAGTCCGGCTCGAGCTTCTCAATTTTCTATGGACTTTAGGCCGAGTCGAGGTTCATTTTTTTTCGCAAACCGAGAACCCGGGTCCGACTCAAAGCTTGTGGGATCGAGATTGGTTTCGGGCCGAACTATTCCATGAAATTGCACTTTGATTCCAATTTATTGTTATGGATATAATTCATCGTAACACATGAATATTGGATGCATTGTAATGATATAATATTACTATTCATGGATGAAGGGAAATATTGATGTATTGTGACTATAATTTGATTCTGATATGATATTTTGAAATATAAGGGCTCGGGCCCAGCCCATTTGTACTTCGGGTTCGGGTCTGACCCAGCCCGAGCATGATATTTTTTGAAATATGAAGATTCGGATCCGACACATTTGTACATCGAATTCGAAACAGACCCGAAATTTTGCAAGTCCAGTCAAAGTCGAGTCAAGTCGGATCCGGACCGACCCTAATCACCCTACCAATGCTCCACCCTAGATAAGAGAAACCCACGACAAGAGGATAAAATCCGGATTATCTTTTCGTATTCTTCAAAAGAACGGATTAATGTCCAAATTCCTACTTCTTTTGAAATCCAATGTCAATACACGTACCGAGATTCCCTCGTAGTCATATGTCATAAATACGTCGGAGAATAAATATATTGCTCAATAAATTATACTTTATTCAAAAAAATTCAATGCAAAAAAAAATTGTTTTTACTCACCAAAAAAATTTAACTCCATGGCGTTAAACCGGTTCAAGTAATGGATCGAGCCAGATCACCAACCGGTACAACGAAGACATTGGGCCAAGCTTTACTTAACTGTTCGGTCCATATATCTTTGGGCCGGATCAAGTGGGCCTTCGCAAATAATAATACTCAAGTTTCATGTAATAAAAAAAAACCTTCATATAATTTCTAAATTAGCCGCATTTTTCATGCAAGGCAACATTTTCCAAGAATGTGGTATCATTTTAATGATATTATTAATTGCCACAAAAAATAAAATAAAAGAGGAACAATATTGTTTACTCCCTTATTCCACTCTCTTATTTCCCTTTCCTTATTCCACCTTCTTTTCGGGGCATCACGAAGAGAGGGCTTATAGTGTCTAGGGTTGGGCCAGGAGGGTCTCTTAACGCCTTCTTTTTTCTTCCCATCGGAGTTATTTCACAAAGACTTGCCATGGTAAGGGAGAAGAGGGAACAAGCACACTTGTAGAGCGTAATACAACGGAGAGTTGTATGTTGTGTTCGAGAAGGATGAATCGCTCCCGAAAAAGAATCTATTGATTCTCCCCCAATCCCAATTGGTTGAATCGTAGGTGCGATGATTTAGTTCATAGGAGAGGTCTCTGGTTCAAGTCCAAGATGGCCCGGCTACGTAGGGAAAAGAATTGAAAAAGCATCTAACTCCTTCATGCATGCTCCACTTGATTCAGGGGGATATAGCTCAGTTGGTAGAGCTCCGCTCTTGCAATTGGGTCGTTGTGATTATGGGTTGGATGTCTAATTGTCCGGGCGGTAATGATAGTATCTTGTAACTGAACCGGTGGCTCACTTTTTCTAAGTAATGGGGAAGAAGATCGAAACATGCCACTGGAAGACTATACTGAGACAAAGATGGGCTGTCAAGAACGTAGAGGAGGTAGGATGGGCAGTTGGTCAGATCTAGTATGTATCGTACATGGATGATAGTTGGAGTCGGCGGCTCTCCTAGGGATCCCGCATCTTGGATCCCTGGGGAAGAGGATCAAGTTGGCCCTTGCGAACAACTTGATGCACTATCTCCCTTCAACCCTTTGAGCGAAATGTGGCAAAGGAAAGAAATCCATGGACCGACCCCGTCGTCTCTACCCCGTAGGAACTATGAGATCACCCCAAGGATGCCTTCGGCATCCAGGGGTCGCGGACCGATCATAGACCATGTTCAATTTCCATAAGTGGAAGGCATTAGTTGTCCGCTCTCCGGTTGGACAGTAAGGGTCGTAGAAGGACAATCACTCGTTCTTAAAACCAGCATTCTTAAAACCACATTCTCTCTATTCCTTCCTAAATTTGTAAAGAGCATCGCATGGTATGGGTTAATGGCACTATATGCACATATCTAAAAGTTAATAGCTAAACGAATACATTGCATGATTGAAAATTGCAAACAGAATCCTTAGATATAGATACGAATACTGAAACAAATAATCATGATTAGGGTATGGATATTTAGAACATGGAAACATATTATCATGAGTATGTGTCCTCTAATGGTTGCAATAAGTAGGAATAAGTAGGATTATGTTTGTAAAGTTCAAATTAATAACTAATTAAGTCGAAATCAATAAACTACAAAGACAACAAAATTTAAAAAAGAAAAGAAAACGCAGTATTGTAATAAATTTAATAACATGTATAATAAATGCTTAAATAACATAAGGTCTATATTTTTCTTTCATATTTGAAATTGACTCAAATACAATATATTGGAAGTAATCATGTAACATGTTTGGAGATACACACAAGTTGATGTATATGTGTGTGTACACTAGACACATACAGACTCAACAATACGAATATATGTGTGTGTGTGTCCGTCAACATATATGTAACCATATCCGTATCAATGTCCTCAAAAAATTGATGTTGTGGTAAAACAAAAAAAAATACACATGGAATGAAATGCAATAAATGAAAAATAGACCTAAATAAACCATACAAGCAAAAATTGAAGTACTTTATCGGGTTGTATTCTACCAAGATTAAAAGGGTTATGGTGTAATTTATCAAAGCCGTGGTATAATTAGAAAGACCAAAGTCATGTAAAACAAAATTTCTTAATTTGGATGCTAATAAATAAAAGGACAATCACAGAATTATAAAGAATTAAAGTTAATTTGTGCGGGGTGTTGTTTAATCCCAGAAAATTGGTTATGTTATGCTTACGGTCGAGAGAAGCACAACAGAAAGTGATTTTCTCTTAGGGATGAAAACGAATACAAATATATTCGTATCCGCTCGTATCTGTATGTTGTATTAAGAATTGTACTTAGATTTTAATTGGAAATCTATGTAATTACAATAAGAGTTAATTTGGTTCAATTAGGAAACCAAATGGATTGGAAGAAAGTTGGGAATTTCTAAATTTGAAACATGGATAAGTTTGGGTTGAAGTTTAGTACCATACCTTAGAGCTCTAAACTTTTGGTGGACTTATATATGAATTCACACCCGAAGCTCTTATAGCAATAGAAGAAAGGAGGAATGGAGGACCACGCGCGCGCGCGCTCCGCTCCGCTCCGCTCCGCTCCGGCTCGGGAGAGTCAATTCGGATCTTGATACTTTTGCTGTGAGTTTCATTTGGCTGATCGATTAAATTAATCAGACAGATTAATTTGATTTCGATCACATTGGGAATCTGACTCGATCCAAACGTCTCGATTTAGCCGTGGTTTTGGAATCCGAAGGGACACGCCAGTTGAGGGGCGTTTCGGAAACCAAAGGTCACCGCGCGCCAGGGCACGCCAGCCTCTCTTTTTATATCCCTCAACCGACGCTGTTTTTCTTAACTCGCAAGAAAACTCCACTCCTGTGCCTCTTGTTCTTTCTCTCGCGCCTGCGATCCTGTTTCTTTTCGGCTGCAAGTTCTCGGAGGTGCTTTCGAGGACGGTCTCGTCGGTGTGCGCGGACGAAGATCGTGAACCGTCGTATCCTGGGAGCGGATCGCCAGTACCATTCGCACCGGTATTGTGGGGGCGAAATCCTCTCTAAGGACAGTCCATTTTATGGACGCTTCGGTGATTTCTGACATAATCTTTCTTATATATTGTTTGCCGCAATTTGTTATTGCTTACACTTTTCTAGATCTCGCCCGGCTGTTTGTTTCCGTGTGATTAATCGGTTCCTATTTGCTTTTTGTAATCGGATAATGGATTGGAATTGCACGTTATTAATCTTGATAATCTGTAATGTTGTTCTATCAATCCATTTGAATTCGTATGATTACTGTCTAATATATGCATGGTTGATCCTGTTTACAACACCGTATTCGCCAAATAGAGAATATAGATGTCATTTTCTTATATATTACGAATACGAGTGCGGATACGAATGCAAATGTCTAACATTCGCCGAATACGAATATGAATAAGAATATAATATCCTTAACTTTGACGAATACGAATGTGAATACGAATGTTGAAAATTTCGAGGATACGAATATGAATATTCATTTATGAAGGATACGAATATGAATATGATTATGAACATGCATGTTCAAATTCTGGATGATATTAATACTTACATGGTATACAAATAAGTAAGTTCGGTAAGTTTTCTTTTATTATTTAGTTATATCTTTACATTTTCTTTTTCTACTTAGTTATTTTTTATGTACATATTCATTATTAAAATATTTAATATACTTTTTATATAATTACGAACCTAAAATGTTTATAGCTTTTAAGTAACTTTGGACATCTATAACATTCATATATTAATTCGTATTCGTTAGTCAAATATTCGTATCCGAATCACCAACTTCGTTTTGCATTCATATTCGTATTTTGAGGATATGGTTTTACATTTTACACGTTCGTGTGATATTCGTATTCGTATCCGGATTTTAAAAAGGATGAGGATATGGTAACACCGATATTCGTATCCGTATCCGACCGTTTTCATCCCTACTTTCTCCTGTAATTTAATCTCGTTTGTTGGGAAATAGATTTTCACGTAACTTACGTTTTTTTTCTAATCCTTTGATTCAACATTTTCCAACAAGAAGAGGGAATTTTATTTGCTCTTTTTTTCAATTTAATATTTTTGTCTAAACAATTCCATTTAAATTCTTATCAACTTTTGATTCTTTTATTAATTTGAGTAAACTCTGTTCTTTTCCCTTTAATTCTAGTCCTAGGTCCTTTTATTCATTAATCATGTAGAAAATTAAAATTTCATTTTATAGAAACGGAGGGGTATAGGTCATAACAGTTTTTTGTTAGGTTAGATTCCATAAATATTTAATTGTTTGATAAAATCCACGTAAAATAACTCCTGTTGCGTAGGAAGTAAAAACTTCTCCAAAGTAGTAGTAAAGTAATTTCACCTTCCCTTCATAGATCACGAGGACTATTAGAGGAAAAGTATAGAGTTTTTATCACTTGTGCCCTTCTTGACTTTTGTAATATCGGTTATACCCATTCATTTTTGTAATATCACATGTGCTACTGAGTTCTTACAAAATTTACAGTTTTGCCCTCTCATTAGGGGCCACTCGCACTGCAAGCAGATACGTCTTTTGGGACGATCAACACCCATCCCATATGCCAACAAAACCGCCCCCTTCGAACAATGAGGACAGTTGTGGAAGCATCCCCGATGTCGGCATCTCATTTGACCAAAGGGGACGCGAAAACGTAGCGTCCCCTATTCATATACGGCAGGGACGGGCCCCAACCGTCCCTACTATGCATAGTAGAAGGGATGGTCAACAAACGTCCCGGTTAAGCTATCGTAGAGGTGACGATGCCAAACCGTCAACGCTGAAAACCATTGGAGAGGGTTTAAGACCGTCGTCGAAGGATGTCAGTGACGGGCACCGAAGCTCTATAGGGACGGGCTAAACCATCCCCCTTGTCCCCAGCGCTCGGAAAATCTCCCTAGTAAGCCCGTCCCTGGTTCTCCCCAGTGAAATGGTCTACAGAGACGGGCACAGAAGACCAATAAGAACAGTCATAACCGTCCCTCCAGGTCCGCACCCCTAAAAAATGAATCAGTAACTCCACATCGACCGCATGGGACGAATGTGGCCATCCCCTGTGAAAGTACAAGGGACGGTTCAGAACCATCGCCAGGGAATAAGGAGAAGGGATACGATGTTCGGTTGGAAGGAGAGGATAGTGAGTAATAAACAGGGATAAGTAAGGGTTATTTGCAATTCTTTGTCACTAGGAGAGAGTATGTGGAGGGATAAGAGGGATATGTTATATAAGGTTTTTAGAAAAATAGTAATTATTTGTATTTTTTGGATGGAGAGGTCCAAATTGGAGGAATAAGAAGGGAAACCTTTTTCCTTGTCTTGATTCTATGACTAAAACGTTGACCGTCTACAGAGGGATAAGAAATTGGATGAATAATGAGGGATATACACACCTTTAGGATCCATTCGGTACGGGAATAAGGAAGTGGGATAAGGAGGAATAAGATATTGTTTCGATTTGGTTAGATGGATAAGAATAAGGAAGAATACAAAGAAATAATGAGGAATAAGCGTAGTTAGATGCTATTCTCCTTTTGGTTGGCACATGAGGGATAAGGAATAAGGTTGTAAATTAGTTAAATATGTTCGTTGGAAAATAATCGGAGTAATTTTGATGCATTATTAATAGGGATGCAATCGGATACGGATCATCATCATATTCGCTTTTAGTCGGATATGGATATGAATTTTTTATTCTGGTGGATACGGATATGGATATTGATGAGTTTTTATTTTTTTTTATTTTGAGTCTATAAATTTTGATTTATTTGATGTCCATAATTATATATACATATATGTGTGTGTGTGTAAATAGAATGAAGCGGTTTTCCAAAAAAGGAAGTCCAAATCTCTTACACATGTCTCATTCGCATAAAGCTAAAAAAATAAAGAAGTTCAATCAAATTATGTTATTTTTTACAGCGTCATAATTACTCTACTTGTCAGATGGTAATAGAATAATCAACATATAAAACATTCTTTTAGTTTGTGCCCCCTCTATAAAAAGTTTGTCTCCGTTTCTGATTATCTCTTCGTAAACAAACTCGGGATTTACGACTAAAATCGGTTTAAGATCATGTGATATTTTTCTATCGAGCTGAAACTGGTTTTTGAGCAAATCAAGTAGAAAAAAAACTCGCTTTCATCTATTTGTTGAAATATTATATATATATATATATATATATATATATATATATATATTTATATTACATACTTCGACTTCTGCCTACTCCTCTTTGGCAGATCGCTCGGGTCCAAATCTTCAACAACACGTATATGAAAAATCTAAAACAAGTAGCACAAAGAGACAGGGACGAAGGTGAGACAAGTAGAAGAACACGTGCAGCAACACCTAAAAACCGAACCATATCCTGAAATTAACATCGGATTCTAACTTTGATTAGAACACGAAATGTATATTAATCAAAGGGTATGGAGTTTAACCTACGAGGAGACCATGAAACACGAATCGAATCTTGCAATTAAACAAAAACAACGGCCTCAATCAGCAAGCGGGATCGATCGTTTGCTGTAGCGGGAACCAATAGCAGACTCTGCAGTAACCGTTGAAGCCGCTCAATCTTGATCGAACGGTTCGTACGATTACGCACTTTTTGTAAACTCGTACCGTGCGAAATTGTGCGAACCATTCCATCAAGTTCGAACGGCTCAAACCCAAATGAGCACAGCAGACAATCCATGAACTCAGCGAGATGGAATAGAATAGAACTGTGGAGGAGCAACCAGTGACAGACAGATTACAGATAGATGATAAGACGTGCGCTGTTAAAGAAATACTCGAGTCCAAATTTTGAAGACACTTGCGAGCAATCAAGAGACTTTTCAGATTAATTGACAGGGTTGGACGGATTCCAGTTCTTCCGGGGGTGGTGCCGGACTTTGTACGGCGTTTGAAATTTCAACTCTCCGACCATCGCAGCTCAGTCCAAAGGAAAGAAACTTTTGACTGTTCTAATAGCACCTGATAATCATACTCGTTTTTTTTATTTTGTGGTTTATTTTGTTAACAATAACAGATCCTGGACAGATGTGTTTCCAGATTAATAAGATATTTTAATGTATCATTATCACAGATTATAACACGGGCCTCGATCATTGGATTAAGTAACCACTGTGGTTTGACAATCGATACGAACGACGAGAAGGCCCTTAAAGAGAGAGAGAGAAAATAAACAGATAACAGCAAATATAATATAAGCATATCGACGTTAGATTTCGATGAATAGTTAATAAAAGACTTTCCTCATAGAATATATCGTCCGCACAATACTTGTGCATTGGGTATGATGATCTGCCTTCAAGATAAGACGGTGTCACATGATTATCATTGACGCACTCCAGGGATTGTTCACGGAAGCATGAAATGAGAAACATCTTTCAACTGCTAATTGTGCTTTCAGCAAAGTATCTTTCGGTTTAAACCAGTGTTTTTGAAATCGGACCGGATCGGCCGGTTCGACCGGTCGGACCAATGAACCGAGCTTGGACTGGTTCTTTTAACCGGTTTATGCTGGTTTGGTTCGATTATTCAAATTTTAATTAACCCGCCCGGTTCAACCAAATTTTTTGACCATGTATAACCAGGTTCAATCGAAATTGAACTACATTTAATTTTTAAATTATTTGAAAAATTTGTTGGTAGTGGGAGCTGAATCCATGACCTTTGGTTACCTATTTCGCATGTTAACCAACTACACTAACACAACTTTTTCTATGTATTGAATTTTAAATATAATTAAATTATTATCATGTTATAGAGTATCTAGTCCAAATAATATATATATACACATATATATGATATGTATGATATTTGATGGTGTATAGGAAAAATACTTTATGTATAGTGTAATATATATATATATTATCTATGTATTTTATGTATATATCAAGTATATTTAAGTGTATATTATATATATTATTTCATTTCGATTTGATTAATCGGTTCAATCACTTTTTTTCACCGGTCCGATTTAATCCGATTTTAAATAATGATAACGTCATCATCTGGTTGAATCGATTTGATTACATGGTTCGACCCGATCCGACCATTTCATCAAGGTTTCCGGTTCGATTTCAAAAACCTTTGTTTGAACATCTATTTGAGTATGCTATTTTCACCCCCATGTGAAGAAAGTAAATTATTCCTTAACAAATCGGGCTTATATGTAGGGATATAAAATAGCAATAACAAAGTGTTATTATTGGTGCAATCTTCTGGGTTGATGCTCTTAAAGGTCATGCACATTTATAATATTTAATGAGTTGTTCAGGAAAGATCCTATTCCTTTGACTATGGACCACAGTAACACTCACATGTGTGGCGCGCTTCAAGAACGCATTGAGGCCTCGAACCCATTCAAAGCCTATTTTCCTTTTTTTCATGAATGCATCCAAGCATTTACATATTAGATACTCATGGATGAAAGTTGAAGTGCCAAGCAATTCTCCAAAAATCTTGCTATTATTAAAATTGAACTTCATGGGATCTCCACTCGATAAGGATATGTCACTGCTACAATAAACTTCCAATGGATCTCAATCCATCCCAAACCTTCACTTTAGAACTAAAGATCTATGAAGCCTTTTAGTCAAAGAATCGGTTGTTATGTATTTGGATCCAGTAAAATCCACAATCATCACACCTCCAGACACTTAATCCCTTAAAGTTTTAATTGGGATTTGAATGTGTTGTCTTATTTTTTCCTTGAACTTTGAACTTTTAATTGTGACATTCATGGTCATATTATCAAAATGTGCTAAAATAGCAGGAACTGTCTTTCCAACCATGGGAACTTCAAAAAGAATCTCCTTGCTCATTCAGCGTCAATTACAGTGGCATCTAAAGCAAACAACTCTGTCTCAAAAGTATACTAAACTATAATTGTCTGCCACCAACAACATCGTAGAAGAATGTCAGCCATAATATCCAAAGGTACAACATTACCTCCGAGACTAAAAATATATCCAACAACATCGTAGATCCCGAACTCTATTTTTTATCCATCGTATACCACTATATCCTTCTAACATAGAAGAATGTCAGCCATAATGCAAACTAAAGGTAGTAGTCCTCTCTAATGACATAGTACTCGATCCAAAGCTTCCCAACGAGTACGGTCGAGGTACTTATGCATCTACTCAGTTGTAATCAAGAAAATGGCAGATCTTATGCATTTTTGTAAGATACACATATTGAGCCACCAATAAAATGGGAGTATAAGTAGGAATACAGGAACTCCACTCTTGTTCTTATACAGTATTCTGGATGAAACAAAATGAGTGCTTATGACCGTGCTTTCTTGATAACCAACTTCTCAAGTAACTTCTCAACATAGTGAATTTGAGAAACTACAATTTCATCAATTAACCTTGTCAGTTTGAGATCCAAAATCACATCGCCAGTACCCATGTCTTTTGTTGCAAAGTTGTCACTTAAAAACAACATGGGTGCATTGATAATCCTCATATGAGATCGAACAAATAATGTGTCATCAACATGTAGGCATAAGATAATACACTCATTATCTTTACCTTGAAATGGATACACTTGTAGGATTCATTAGCCTTAAAACAACATGACAAAATAGTTTTGTCAAATTTTTCATGTCATTCCATTGGTAATTGTTTTAATCCATAAAGGGATTTAACTTCCAAGTATCACAAGCCCCTCAAGTTGATCCATATAGATGTTGCCCTCACGATTGCTATGAATAAAGTAGTTTTAGCATCCATATAACAGTAGGGAAATAAATCGATGCTATAAATATCTTGATTATAGTCATCATAATCATAGGGAAATAAATACCAAATTAATCAATATCTTTAATTTGTCGGAAGCTATTGGCAACCGGTTATACTTTTTCAATTGATCCATCTAATTTCTCTGAATACGCATTTATACCTGATGTTATAACACTCTTTGTGACGCCCCTTTCCTTTAGCTACTAAAACTGACGGAATGGGACCGTTAGATCTATGGTCCAATTATGCCTATGATCTTTGATACTTAGCAAACTGATTTATGCACATTAGACTAACATTTGAAAATATAAAAATATGAACTAAAATGTAAACTGCAATATTCATTTCATCAATCACATTCATCAAGTCCATATCTATAATTAAGATACACAATATGACTATAAAAAGTATAGAAATAATCTCTTAAAGTATCTCATTGCATTGTTTTTCAAGAAAACAGAATATAATATGGAAGCACTTAAATTACTCTAAGTAGTACACACGTTGTCTCATGCAAGTATGTGATGAATATCCGTTTCATCATCTTTTTACTTTCATTTTGGCCTTTAAACCCTAATAAATGCATGTAAATAGCATTATTTTGCATAAAATTACACATGATATTTATTGTGTAAATATTATATAAACTAATGTATTTAAAACCAAAATAAAAAATAAAGAAAATAAAATAAAAAAGAAATGAAATCATAGGTATTGAATGACCTTAAATCCTAAGACCTAGGCATCATGATGACTGAGTTGACAAGGAATAAAGTACGGGGAGATAAGGGATAATAAATATAAGAAACACTAATTTTTTAATTCTTCAATAAATCTATTTTGAGACTTATTTTATTCTTTATTATTTATACCTTAAATCAATAAACTTTATACAAGAAAGTTATAGATAAAAATACATAAAAAATATATAATTTATTTCACATAAAAATAATGCATCTTGTGCTTTCTACACTCAGGATAAAAATCCAAGATCCCAACTTCACAGACATGTATCTTCTCCATATGAACTCAAAATTCACAAAATCACCTTTAATTGTATACAAATTTTTTATTACTATTTAATGAAGGTTATTTCATTTAACTTAGAATTAAGATACAAAAGTTAAGTTATGGACCCCTATTATATAGTAGACATATTTTATAGTTTTATAAATATTATTTATAACATATGTACATAATTAGAATAAAATAAAATCATTAAAAATACACTATAATAAATAAGTCTATTTCAATACATAGATGAATACCCTATACATATACCTATATAATAAATACACATATTTATTTAATGTAAGCTTCGTAATAATAAAATAAAAATGTATTTATGTATATTTAAATAAGTTATAAATATATATACTTTATATAATAATAAAATCTAAAATATGAAATAAAAATATAATACATACTTTAGAGGTAAATATACCTATATTTAAACTTGCAAAAATTAAAATATAATAAATAATCTCATAAAAATAAATAAAAATCATAATAAAATACTAAATAAAATAATGAGCATTTTTAATTTTTTAATCTAAAATTAATAAAATAATTTATTTATTTTTAAATTAATTAATAAGGTATTTATTTTCAATTTGGTCCATTGTTGTGTTACGTCGACCAATAAGGAGCAGGTCAAAGTTGACCTCGATCAACTCCCTACCCCTCATAGGCATGTGTAGGTGGAACATAAGGTCACTGTATTCATCGATTTTTACCACCCAATTCTTTCACCCATTGAGATAAATTTCTTCTGAGATTTTACTCCTTGATCGTTGACCTTTCATGCACATAAGATCCCTCAATCAATAGAGCACTACACCACGCACCCTTCTCAATCTAACCTACGCATGTACATACATTCTTTCTCGAACACCTTTTGAATTTTGATCCTTGTCCTAGCATCAAACACATCAAATCCATCGTGCATCGTGTCGAGGAAGGTGATAGCTCCTTGGCCGGTCGATTTGCAGCGTGTTGTAGGAACGGGAGTGGTCGATACACCATCACTAGCGAAGCTCCGCCGCGTGGTTCTGTTTCCAGGTCTCCGATCAGGTTCGAGCTTTCTTTTCTTCACTTTTGAGGTAGATTTTAGATCCTACATTTCGAATCTATAATTAGTTTAAGTTTTTAATCATCGTAGTAGCGTAGAACTTTTTTCTCATAGTTCGTCGGAGCTTCGCTCTAGTCACTTTTTCCACCATGACCAACCACGTTCTGTTGCACCTATCACCTCTACCTCCTTTCCTCGTCGTAGCTCTACGCTCGACACCACTCCATTCGACATGATCCCCTCTGGATCAGGATATAGGCTCTCCACTTTGTTGCTCGTCAGAGAGCTCTATCCGATCTCATTCTGCCTCATTTTCACCGAATAAGGACCCCATGAACCATCCCTCTGTGTGTTGATGCTTCCTTACAGGTATTGAAGGTCCAAGGCCACCTCAAACAAATATCACAAATATATCTATTTCATATATAAATTATGAAAAAAATATATTTTTATTGAATATAATAAAATAAATGCATATTTATATGTATATAGAATATGTATATTTTCCTCTCTGTCCATCTTTTAAATTTAAATGGACACACACAACTTTGTATGTCCGCTGAGTTTTAAATACCCAAATCATAGTGTGAACACAATTCAACATTAATAAACAATTAACGGTTCCGATAAAATGAATCAAGCATCACTCAATGATTGGGTCACATGACTTTAAATGACTTGAAATTTTAATATAATATGTATTTAATATTATAAATCAAGTTCAAATTGCTTTAATTTATATTTTAATTTTAAAATGTTCAGTTTATAACTGTGAGAATATACGCTTGTGTGTATGCATGGGCATATTTTTTCTCACAATATATGTAATATTAAAATGGATTTGAGAATGGGATATTTGCATCCCTTCGGTCGGCGTTCGGTTGAGGGGTTAGCCCCACTTTGGGTGAGTTAGCCCTCAAAACTCATATTTCTAATACACTAGTGGGGTCCACTCTCTTCTCATCAAAAAAATATATATTATATCATCATACTTAACTGCTACTCGTTATTCCAAACTTGTTCGAATTTCAATACAATCATATCGTAATAACTAATCAGTTTTTCAAATTTCAATATAATCCTATCACATAAATCATTCCAACTCTAAATCCACATACCAAATACCAGATAACCCAACAAACAAACAAACGCACCTTCAATTTGTATTTAGTATCGCGGTTACCTTCACGTTAAATTTCGCTCTGTCATCGTTCGAAACCCCCGGTCCTGCGACCGTTGCCCGCCTATGCTGACCCCCCTTCCCCCAGTCAAAGCAAAAACCGGCGTGTGCTTCACGATCATCTCATCTACGTCCCAGTTTCCAATCACAGCCGTCCATTCGATGGAGTCCAACCCCCGTCAATAGGACGCAGCTCAGCATTGGGGGTCCCGAACGTTCCAGCGAGATGGCCCCCCAACTGAGACCGGAGCAACTCACAACATCACCATCTCACAACACACGACCGCCTCCACTCACCCCGCCGCTGCGACCAGCGGGAGCGCGTCGGAGCCCTAATCGCCCTCCTCTCCCCTCTCCCTCCCGATTCGATCCCTCGATCCACCCCCTCCGGTTCGCCTGATCGGTTCTCGTGTCAAAATCTCCGACGAATTCGCTATCGGATGATCCGTGCAGGTTAGGGTTTCGGAAATCGAGGTAGAAAGGAGGGGGAATTTCCCGTCAAGATGATGGTCTCCAGAGGCTTGTTCGGATGGGCGTCGCCGCACATCCAGCCGTTGACGCCGGTGTCAGAGGTCTCGGAGCCGCCAGAGTCGCCGTCGCCGTTTGGGGACGTGAGCGTCGACGGGGTGGCGTTGGAGGACGAGGATCCAGTGGAGGAAGTCGACGAGATCGAGCCTCCGCCTGCGGCAGTGCCGTTCACGAGGCTGTTCGCGTACGCCGACCGGTTCGACTGGGTATTGATGGTGATTGGATCGTTGGCGGCGGCAGCGCACGGGACGGCGTTGGTTGTGTACCTGCACTTCTTCGGGAAGATACTGAACATGTTCGGGAAGCCCGAGGACGTCAGCGGAAAAGAGCTCTTGGAGGAGTTCCAGAAGGTCTGATCGTGATTTGTTGATCGATTTACGAGATTTGTGGCCTCTAGAGTGTGTATGAAATGGTTTTGGTTATCGGGTTATTGAGAAAATTTTCTTTATTTTGTGAATTTTGGGTATAATTTTCTATATCTAAATTGTATAATGATTGTGTTTGGAGCTGATCTGGTTTGATAAATCTTCCGAGAAAAATGTTTTCAGTTCGCATTTTGAGACGGATCTTTAATTTTTACACCTCTTCTGAATTTACAGAATGTAGTGGTATTTTGAGTCTATAAATCGAAATTTTCATTTTAGTTTTCAATTTTGGAGAATTTCGATTTTGGCTATTTTGCTTTCTTAAGGAAGAACCAACCTTGGAAGAGTGTCCGGTATTGACTTTTTTTATTGGAAAACATGATTTCCGTACATGTGATTGGAGTCTCAAAGGATTATTTTGGGGTTATCTTTTGAATTCCGACCTTACATACCAATTACTGTCCTGGTTTTGGGGTTCTAGAAGCCAAGCATGGTTTCAATTTGTGAATGTATCAGCCTAGTTTGCCTTTTTCACAGTGTTGTAGTTATGATCATATCAACATCCTCTGGAATATCTGTTATTCTTCTATTCTTTTTCAATCTGCATTTTTTGCTTGATGTTTATGGGTTCTGCTTGTGCTTATATCGCTTTTTGTCCATATTCCACAGCGTTCTTTGTACATTATGTACATAGCGTCGGGTGTCTTTGTTGCAGGATGGATAGGTAAGCATTGAATCTTTATTTCACTATCCTCAAATTTGATGTTAATTGAGAACTGAAGCTTACATTTCTGTGTGTTTTGTTTAAACAGAGGTCTCTTGCTGGATTCTTACTGGTGAAAGACAGACTGCTGTTATTAGGTCCAAGTATGTTAAAGTTTTACTGAACCAGGACATGAGTTTCTTTGACACCTATGGGAACAATGGAGACATCGTCAGTCAAGTATTGAGCGACGTGTTACTTATTCAGTCTGCTTTAAGTGAAAAAGTAAGCCTTCTGATTTGAGTTACTGAGAATTTTCTAACTCTCCTTTTACATTGAAAGTATTACATTGTAGTATTGGAAATGTTAAAGGATACTGTCAGTACTTCTCTTGGCAGTCTTTTTTTAAATTCTGGCAATGTGATCGTTTTTCCTTCAGAATTGTTTTCAAACCCTGTGGAAATTAATATAAAAAATTGTGGATGTTCCCCCTGACAGGTTGGGAATTACATCCACAACATGGCTACCTTCTTTGCGGGGCTTGTTATTGGACTCATGAACTGCTGGCAGATTGCTCTTTTAACTATAGGTGCTGGCCCATTTATTGTTGCTGCTGGGGGGGTATCTAATATATTTCTACACAGCCTTGCCGAAAATATTCAGGATGCATATGCCGAAGCTGCTAACATAGCCGAGCAGGTTTGTCCCCATCTTTCCTTAGTGATGACAACAAGTTCTCTTCATGCTTGTGTGTGTTGTGGATGTTGGTTCTCTCTGCATGCAAGAGAGGTCAAGAAAGTGCAGTGTTGGATAGAGACTTTTAAGCCTGACATTTAAGTATGACAATTCTATAAGTAGGTACAATCTTTTGTATTGGAAATTAAGTTAATGTATGACACAAAATAGATCGGACTGGCGGCTATAAATCCATGCAATATAATGCTCTTACTATAAAAGTGCTTTGCTTTTTTGATTACACTCATAATTTCAAATATGAAATTATTTATGCTTAGTGGTCAAATAGTAATGCAATGGAATGCAATTTTCCCCAACTAAGCAACTATTGACCTGCCAAGTTATTCATATCACTTTGGTTTCTAGGACAACTATTACCCTGGAGACTAGGCCTTATGTTGAAAATATTTTTACAGTTTGTCTCACCACTGAAGCTTCTGGACTAATGAATTTAGAGTTCCTGACTGTAATGTTTTTTGTCATCATAAATTTCCATAGTTGACCACCAACCTCTTTTGGTCATCCTTCAGCGTTATAAAAAAACTATTGGTGGTGAATGGAAGAATGTGCCTCTTAGAAGAAGGGGAATGTTGTCAACTTCTGGATAAATTGAGATCTGCATGCTGAAAATTTATCCAAACACAATCTTGGTCCGCTGTTCCTTTTCTTTAGTTTGTTGTGTTGATACAATCTTTAACCTGTATTCTATTATCCAAGTTTTTTTTATCAAGGCTTTTTGAAAAAAATCTAGACTCTCATGTTGTCCCTGAGCAATAAAATGGGTGTCTAATTTGAATATCATTTTACGGAGATTGGCAAAGGCACATATATTTGATATTGGGGGTCCTTTCTTGCTCCCCGTTACGTGCTTATGACTTGACATGGCTCTGTGCTCCATGTGTTCCTTGTACTTTGTAACCTTTTTAGCCTCCGCAGCCTTTGGAATCCCTTGTGCCCTAAAATTATCTTGTACTCTTTTGTGCACTCGTCTATGCTAAACCTATGTGTGCTCATCAACGAGCATCCTGGTGGTACGTGTTCCGCGAAGTGACTCCTCGCATCAACAAGCCAATTCTATGATCTCTTGGCACTTTCACCTTTGCAAGTTCATGGTGTTGCTCCCTTCCCCTTTATGACCCATGTGTTTAGCTCGATCGCTTCATTATTTGCCATCTCCCCACCATATTTTTTGAAAAACGGTGACGCGCTGAGAAGACACCCACCCAAAATAATTATATTTACAAATTTACGTGTAACAACTACGAAGACTACTAATCCCATAGGATCCTGGTAATGCTCCCGTGGGATGCTGCCCCTGGCGTGCTTTATAACAGTCTCTACATGATATCTTTCACCAGGGAAACCACCCCATTCCTGGTCAACAACATGGCTGATAGTATAGCTGCAATCGATATCATGACCAAGTCCACCCCATCACATTATCGATCCATGGAGTCCCAAAAAGACGGAAGCACAACTTAATGAAACCATGACATCTGCCACCTCTCAT
Source organism: Ottelia alismoides (assembly GCA_037367405.1). Classification (NCBI taxonomy): domain Eukaryota; kingdom Viridiplantae; phylum Streptophyta; class Magnoliopsida; order Alismatales; family Hydrocharitaceae; genus Ottelia; species Ottelia alismoides. The sequence continues at coordinate 251,451 of JAZKJV010000737.1, read as the reverse complement.
GCATCCCTGAACGAGCCACAGAAAAAGAATAGGTGATTGGTGTCCTCAAGCACCTTCGTGCAATGCTGACACAACCCTTCCATCCTTGGAAGAATTTAGCCGTATGAGCCCCTGTCAACCACAATATAGTTACTTGTAAACCAACTTTTTCACCATTATCTTCATCCCTCAATCTTCAGTTACTAAATGTAACCTCAAGTTTTTATTCTCTTGTTTTTTTTATATCCCCTTCTTCATGAAATAGTCATCCGTATATCCCTCTTCCTTTTTCTTCCATTTTCTCACTCAAAGGGCATCTCTGTACATAATTTTTCATTGTTTTATCTACTGCATTCCATCTGTTCAAAGAACAATACCATAATTACAGGCAATAATTCATGAATTGTGTCATCAAACATCCACCAAGTTTAAAAATTCAACATGTAACAAGAAAGCTCGTTGTTATGTAATCCCAGAAAATTGGGCATTCATCTTAATAAACTACATGCAACTAAAAAATATTAATCCCTAATAGTATCCCTATTTTATTCCAACAATCAACCCTTAGGGTGCGTTTGGTTGGCGGGTTAAGACGGGTTAAACTGGTAGAGAGTAACCCGTTTTTGGATTTTGGTGTTTGGATAGAGGGTTAAACTGGAGGTGGGTTAGAAGTGGGTTTGGGGTGATATGATTGTATTGAAGTTTGAAAAAGTGAGTAGTTATTGTGATGTGATTGTATTGAAGTTTGAAAAAAGTGAATAGTTATTGTGATGTGATTGTATTGAAGTTTGGAAAAGTGAGTAGAAGCGGAGTAGCTTATTATTTTTATATGATATGATGGTATAATATATTATTTTTTGATAGGATTGATGATGTAAAATTGATTTATTTAATTTTTTAAAAAAGGAATAAAGTGGGGCCCACGGGGAGAGAAGGGGATGTGGGTTAAGGGGGTTACCCCAGTAGCCGAACGCTACCTTACAGATTTTCACTCATCACATCTCATTCATCTATTCAAGATGGCATACACAAATACAATACCAGACAAACTCCATTCCTAGCAACAACCCTAACATCAACTAAAATAAATCAAAGTGGTAGTGATTTTGAAAAGAGATTTACCTCTACTTCTTGTATTCACGCTGGCATTGACATGCGATCATCAGCCATCTTTTCCCTAGCTTTTCTTCTTTCTCTTAATCTTCATCTCTTCTTCTCGTATCCCCCCCTCTTTCTCGGAAGGGGCGAAGTAAGGAAAAGGTCGAACAGCTTTCCATTGGACGTATCCTCACCCCACTAGAATGTGGGCGAAAATTGCAGGGAAGCTCCCACAACATGGATAAAGGAACCTATAACCCGAGTGCCTATGTCCACCAATGCTAATAACAGAAAAGTGTCTTGTTAGGATATAATCTTTATGGCAAACTTCCTCTGTGATGAAGGTCGAAAAAAGGCGTGAAATGCTTGATGGAAATGAATGGAGCTTGAGAGCAATTAAAAGCACAAAGAGCTTAAAATCTTGAATATCACACACAGACAAGTACTCATCTTTACTTTGATCAAGAGTCTCGTAATTGCCAGATGTTAATATTGCAATGAAGCTTAAGGGTCCTATTATATAGTGTTTAGAGTGAAATAGTTCTTAAGATTTTTAAAGATAATAAGGATTAATTAAGTAATGGTTGGAATGATATCCAACAAAATTGGCAGAAAAGTAGTCGGCTAAAAAAGAATTTAGTCGGCTGGTTTGGAATGGTACCTGACGGAACTTATTAGAGTTTTAAAATGAAAAAGGATAATGATAAAAAATGTGCACATTTAGGTGTAAAAAAGTAGACTGAAATTTTTGATTAGTTTGACTTGGACAAACTTATAGTTGGCTTGTCAAAATAATTAGTCAGCTGAAATGACAAACAATAAACATAATTACTAGGGCAGATTTTAGTCTATTGGGTTTTATGAGTGGCTGGCTGAAGAATATTCTAGTCGACTGGAGCAAAATATTGATCAACCCAAATTAAATCCAAAATGTTGAATTTTGGTTTTCAAGGTAAGTCAAATAGTGAACTCAGTAGTTGACTCAATGCTTAATCAGTTGCCTGAAAATGGGTTAGCGTTTCTCAAAAAATAAAAATGGGTTAGTGACAGATTTGTTATTGACTTATTTTTGCTTGTGATTTAAGAATGTATAAAAAGTATAAGACAATTTTCGACAAAAATAAAAATTATGTAGATGCCCGACTTCATGCTTTTTGCAAAAGAGCTTGTGTTTCTTCTCCACTTGTTTTTGAGTTTCATTGACTTCTTTTTTCATTCTATGAGTTATCGAGCTTTGAGTCTTGAGCTTATGAGATGTTGATGCATTCAGGTGTAATACTTCTTCACCTTGATCAACTATAGCTTCGTTGTTTTCTTTTCGAGTTTTGTACATACACCATTGAGTCTCTTTTATATGAAAAGGTAATCATAGTAAAAATAACAATATACAGACTGAGTTTTTGTCATTAACAAAATGTAAGTTATGAACGGCATGCTTATGCATAAAGAAATGTTTTTGTGTTACCTTTTTGAGTTATGAGAACTTGTATTTCGATACAACTTTTCTAGGCTAATTAAGGCTGTCACTCTTGGTATGTTGCTTTGTCATGAGTTTGCACTAGTTCTGGAACGTCACTACTGAAGTATTGTTTTGCCAAGTTAACCCATATGGGCCCTTACCTTTGTAGGTTGGATTTCCCATATTTATGGGCAACTATTATTTATTAATGGTTTATTTTTTGTTTTTATTCATATTTATGGATTTGGTGGTGGATGAGGTCAATGAATCTTTAGTGTGAAGAGTTCAGAAGCTTATGTTAGTAAACTCAATGGATCATCCTTTAGCAGCAAGCTCAATTACTCTCTTTCTAAAGTAGTAAAAATGTTTAATTTGCTGTGTAGGCAATTTCATACATTAGAACGTTGTATGCATTTACGAATGAAACACTGGCAAAGTATTCTTATGCCGCATCACTACAAGCTACTCTGAGATACGGGATTCTGATTAGTCTTGTACAAGGACTTGGTCTGGGATTCACTTACGGCCTAGCAACATGCTCTTGTGCACTGCAACTTTGGGTTGGCAGGTTTCTTGTTCATCGAGGAAAGCCAATGGGGGTGAAATTGTAGTTGCCCTTTTTGCTGTGATTCTCAGCGGGCTGTAAGTACAATTTTTTCTTGATTTTTTCGTAGTTTCTGTCTTTTTTTTATATCTCAAACCATTCAATGTGCATTGGTCTGAACCAGGCTGCCACTAATTTCTACTCGTTTGAGCAAGGGAGAATTGCTGCATATAGACTATATGAGATGATAAGTCGTTCAAACTCAGATGTCAATCAGGAGGGAAAAACATTAGATTCTGTTCAAGGAACAATCGAGTTTCGTAATGTCTATTTCAGTTATCTTTCGCGTCCTGAAATTCCTATCCTTAGCGGTTTTTTCTTAACAGTGCCTGCTAGAAAAGCAGTGGCACTTGTTGGCAGGAATGGATCTGGAAAAAGCAGCATTATTCCTCTCATGGAGCGTTTCTATGATCCTACGTTAGGTAACTAAAGGGCATTTGTATTATACCTTTCCTTTTTTCAACTTGTAGGACTTAGCTTATGCTGTAATTTTGCATCTGCAGGTAGGGAAATAATTTACAATTTTGTTTGGTAATTCATTTGCAGGGGAAGTCCTTCTGGACGGGGAGAATATTAAAAGCCTGAAAGTTGAATGGCTGAGAGGTCAAATTGGTTTGGTCACCCAGGTACCTGCCCTGTTGAGTTTGAGCATAAGGGACAATATTGCTTATGGGCGAGTTGCTACATCTGATCAGATAGAAGAGGCTGCGAAGTTGGCACATGCACATTCTTTTATTAGCTCACTTAAGAAAGGATATGATACAGAGGTAACGTGAAGGAAACTGTTATATTTTAGAGCAGTGAAGTAAGAACTATTATCTTACATCTCCCGTCATGCATGGCAGGTGGGCAGGGCTGGTTTAGCTTTAACAGAAGAACAAAAAATAAAACTCTCTGTAGCCCGTGCAGTTCTTTCAAATCCATCTATACTTCTTCTTGATGAGGTCACTGGAGGACTTGATCTTGATGCAGAAAGGACTGTGCAGGAGGCACTGGATGTCCTTATGTTGGGACGGTCAACGATAATGATAGCTCGCCGTTATAGCCTTATAAAAAATGCTGATTTTATAGCTGTAATGGAGGAGGGACAACTTGTTGAGATGGGCACACACGATGAATTGCTTGCACGAGATGGCCTCTATGCTGATCTCCTTAGGTGTGAAGAAGCTGCCAAACTACCAAAGAGGTAAATCCTTTGCCTTCACTGCATAATTGCTTGAGTAGTGGGCTGTGTTTTCCTTTAAATACAGACTTTTTTCCCTTTAAACACAATAATACACTTTATTGGCATATTCAGCACCATGCTTTCTTTTAGTAGAATCTGAAATCTGAGGGATTAGATAATGAACTTATAACTTCTTATCGGTTGTGCAATTTGATCATTATAGAATCTAAATGAATTCCTCATGTTTTGCAAATTCTTTTCCCTTTAATATCACAGAGTTTATCGGCAGATTCAGCACTGTGCTTTTGAGCAATTTGCGCATTACAGAATCTAAATGAATTCCTCTTCAAAATCGTAATTGTGGAAGGTGTAAAATGAAAAGTTGTATTTATCGTAGCCCTAGAGCTCTCTTATATATAGGAGAAAAGCTCTAAGGAAAATAAGGCAGTACAAAATAAAGATAATATGATATAAATATCTCAACTCCCCCTCAAGTTGGAGCATATATGTCTTTCATCCTCAGCTTGGAACAACAACGGTGAAAATGACCTCTAGCAAGAGCTTTGGTAAACATTTCTGCAATCTAGTCGTCTGAAGCAACGTGAGAGGTGGAAATAACTCCATTCTGAATTAGAGCAAGGGTGTAATGGCAATCCACTTCGATGTGCTTTGTTCTTTCATGGAAGGCTAGATTATTAGCTATGAATTAAGCGGCTTGGTTATCACATTTGAGGTGCATAGGAAGAGGCATCTCAATAGTTAGGTCAGTCAAGAGAAATTGTGAATTCCCTCTAAGTCAGCTGGAATGCAAGCATAGTCCTCCTCCCTTCCCGCTCTAGGCTGCTATCTCTAGCTTCCTCCTTCTTCCTTGTATAATCCTGATGGCTTGACAGATAGGGATGAGCATGGGCCGGGCTGGGCCGGGCCCTGAAGGGCCCAGGCCCAAGCCCACTTAAAAACTTCGGGCCTTCGACCGGGCCTAGGCCCGCAATTTTTTTTTGTTCGGCCCAAGCCCAGGCCTGGTCCAATTCCTATGGGCCGGGCTTGGGCCGGGCCGGCCCATCTTAACTCATTATATATTATTAACTTTGAGTTTGTGTTTAAAGTCAAAGTCAATTCAAGTTAGATGAGCTAAAATTGTTTAAAACATATGCCAATACTTGTGAAACAACTAAAACTCAATTCTACCGGAGATGATTTCTCATTTTACACAAGTCCGCTTAATGTTATATACCATAAACATCTCTCATTACAGAAATTGAAAGAGTAAACCAAGTTTACACAGTTAACAACAACTGGTGCACCAAGCACTACATGTTAAAAAAATGGGCATAATGCTCGTATTGGGTAAAGATTCAATAATAGAAAATATATAATAGAAAAAATAAACACTAAAAACTCAAGAATAACCACCAGAATCTAAGACATAGACTAATTAAGAAAAATTAATTCTGAAATAAAAACAATAATCATCAACTCATATGTCCCACACATGACTTTCTTGATTTATAAACATTGTATGAAGATAGGATACATGAACGTAGTGTGCATGACATGTGAGAGTTTCCATAAGTGTAGGATATGGGAAGGGTTCGGGCTCTCTTCGGGTCGGGCCCGTGGGCCGGGTCGGGCTGGGCCAAGCCAAGCCCGAGCCCGGCCCAAAAAAATTTCAGGCCTAAAAATTAGGCCCAAGCCCGGCCCAATTCTTTGGGCTTGGGCCGAGCCGGACTTTTTGGGCTGGGCTTCGGGCTGGGTCGGGCCGGCCCAGCCCAATGCTCATCCCTATTAACAGAGTCAGGGACTGGGAATTTGTCATGTTAATCCATTTGGACCTTGGGGATTGAGACTGCTACAAGAGGGAATGCCCCGCAAGATAGAGAACTCTACTTTCCTCGACGAAAGAGACTCAAAATCCGCCTGACACCAGGGCTTGACTACAACACATTAGACCTCGTGGATTGTATACAAATTTCTGATTATATATCCTCTTCTCAGTACGGCATTCCAATATGGTCAACTTCAAGACATACTTATCATTTATATGCTCTCTTGGGCCATGGCTCTATATTCGTATTCAGCACTAGATCTAGCCACAACTGTATGTTTTTTACTCTTCCATGAAACTAGCGAGCTACCTACAAACGTAGTGAAGCCTGACGTGGACTTTCTGTCCTTGGGACATCCAGCATAGTCTGTATCAGCACATCTAGTAATTGTGAGAGACGTCTCTTCTGAATAAAAGTCTTGCACTTGGAGAAGACTTTAGATTCCTTAAGATCTTGTTTACTGCATCCATATGAACATGCATGGGTTGCTTCATAAACTGGTTGATTCTACTAACAACAAATGATATGCCAGACCTGGTGATGGTGACTTACAACAGCTTCCCTACTAGCTCTTTGTATCGTCTCTTATCCACCTCCTCAGAGTCATCATCATAGAGCCTAGCATTTGGATCCATTGGAGTGGTACTTGGTCTACATCCTATCATGCTTGGCTCAGATAGGAGGTCAATGACATATTTTCTTTATGTCATTACCATACCACGCTGATTTCTTGCAAATTCTAGACCAAGAAAGTAACAAAGACTGCCAAGGTCCTTAGTCACAAACTATTGTCCAATGAAATCCTTAGCTGCCTGAATGCCATGTTCATCATTGTTGTAACAATAATGTCATCTTCATAGACCAAAATAGCAATAGTACTTCTATGTATTCTCCTAACAAAAAGAGAGTGATATGTACTAGATCTGACAAATCCCTATTGTTCAAATCAACTCTAAGAGCTTCTGAAATCAAGCCTTCGGATTCTACTTAAGGCCATAGATGACCTTGTGAAGTCTATACACCATATACCCCCTCCCCTCAGCAGCAAATCCTGCTGGTTGTTGCATGTAGACTTCCTCCTGTAAGTCTCCATACAAGAATGCATTTTTGACATCTATTTGGAATAGCGTCCAGTTACATACCACAACAACAAAAATGAGAATCCACAACGTAGTATGACGAGCAGCTGGAGAAAATGTATCATGATAATCCACCCCATAAGTTTTGGTGAACCCACGAGCAACAAGTCTGGCCTTATACCTATCCACAGTACCATCCGCATGGTGTTTCACTATTAACACCCATTTGTTGCCAACATGAGATGCACCAGGGGAGCCTGAACAATAATCCAAGTACCGCGAGACTGTAACGCTGCCATCTCCTCCTCCATAGCCTTACGCCAATGACTACTCTGCAATGCCTTTTAATATGACCATGGCATCTCCACGACCGACAGACCCACAACAAACCTCTGAAAATCCTCTGAGAGTCGTGCCAGAGAGACACGGGAAGCAAGAGGATACATAGTGTATGTACGCCTCTTAGTCCGTAAGGCAATAGGCAAATCAAGGTCCTCAACTTCCTCGGTAGCTGAGGCTGGATCATCTAAGGCCTCCTGCACATCAAGTTGTACATGCAAATCACCAATGTCATTAGTGGAACTCAAATGCTCAGAACATACCTGGGACGTGCTAGATAATGGAGGAGGCACATAAGCACGGGATCTGCGCTGGTAAACCTGCGGAAAGAAAGTAGTTGTGGCAGATGATGGAGGAGGTGGTGGTGGTGTTGATGATGGTGAAGTAGAGCCTGGAGTAGACAAAATCGGAGGTAGCGACATGTGTATAATTCTTCTCCATTATTCGAAGGAATGAACTTATCACATAATAGACTCAAAGAAGGTGACATTCGCACTAATATAATACTTTCGTCAAACATGGTCAAAGCAACGGTATCCCTTTTGGGTCTTGGAATATCCAACAAAAACGCACGTGACAGCTCTAGGAGAGAGCTTGTCAAGACCTGGAGATATCTAATGAACAAAAGAACTGACCCAAAAACATGATGCGTAAGGGAAAAAGATCCGTCTCGGGAAACACACTCGAGAATGTGATCTTATCCCCCAGAACCGCTGAGGGCATACGATTCACCAGGTAGCAAGCAGTTAAAACCGCATCCCCCCCAGTAAGAATGAGTACGGTTCTGGATCAAGAGGGTCCTGGTAACATCTAAAAGGTGGTGATGTTTTCGTTCAATCACCCCATTTTGTTGAGATGTATAAGCACAAGAAGTTTGATGAACAATACCACAAGTTCTAAGAAATTGAAAGAGTTGAATACTGTAAAATTCTAATGCATTATCGGAACGAATATACTTGACATTTGCAAAGAAAACATTCCTTATCCCATTAGTAAAAGACTGAATAACAGGACCAGCATCATACCTGTTTTTAAGAAGAAAGACCCACGACAATCTTGAAAAACCATCCACAGCAACACAATAAAACCTATGCTCCTAATGGTCTAGGACACGACTTGGACCCCAAATATCAAGATGAATTAACTTAAAAAGACTATGACTACTTCGTCCCTAACGACTCTGGAAGGTAGACCAATGATGCTTCCCAAGCTGGCAGGCCTCACACTGAAAGGTATAGCGAGGAGAGATCTGTGGAAGTACGTGACACAGCTTCTGCAGAGGAAGACACCAAATCAAAGATGCCACACATAGGGAGAAACTGATCCAGTGTGAAGAGAAGAAGCACCAACATAAGATTGTACTAGTCTATAGCGGCCAGATCCAATCACCATGCCCATAAGAATGTCTTGAAACACAAGAGCTGAAGGGTTAAATATGGCACGACAATGTAAATCCTTGGTGATTTAGCTAATGGACAGTAAATTCATAGAAAATTCAGGAGCATAGAGAACATTCTGAAGTCGTATTGCAGGAGTTAACTGCACCTCCCCCTGACCAGTGATGGGAGAGTGTCTCATCTGTTATTACTATTGATCTCCCTGACTAAGTCGGATTGTAAGTACTAAACCGTCCTCTGCATTGTATGAAAAAACACACCTCGAGGCGGTCGAGGTGTACGCCTCGAGGCGAGGAGGTCCTTTTTAGCCTCGAAGCGTGCGCCTCGGTCCAATCCAGTGAAGCATGTATCTCAGGAGGCCAAGGCATAGCCTCCAGGCATTCTGCCTCGAGGCGTTTTGCGAGGTATTTTATTTTTTTGAAGTATTTTTTTATTTTAATGGTTTCCTGGGTAGTTTGAGAAGTTTATAAATATATGCTTCTTTAGGATAATGATTATACGAGATAAATGTCTAAGTCCGATGTTTCTTTCGTCCCCATAACTTCATATTTACTATTAGTTGTGTCCAACTATTTCACAAACTCTTACTATTTCTCTTTTAATGAATGAATTCATAAATATCAAATCCAACAATACTCGTAAACTTAATGAGCTTTGCAATATATCATGCAAAACGAAATAGATAGGGTTCGTGATTTATCATGTTGTCATATATTATATGTTTGACATATAACATAAATTTCTTCAATGAATATTTAATCTTACTTTTATTTACAACAATATTTTAAAGGTTTCTCGAAATTGATAGGATTCACGGTTTCTCGTGCGGTCATATATTAGACACATAATATAAATTTCTTCAACATATGTTTAATTGTACTTTTGATTACAATAATATTTCAAAGATAGGTATGGATTGTTTAATTCTTTCACAACATTTATAGACAATGAATTCCTCTTTGATTGGATGAAAATGTGTAGAAAGGGATATGGTGTTGTTCTATCTTTTGTTATGGTGTTTTTATCTCTATTATTTCATCATTTTTATAGTGCTAAGTATTATATATTGGACAAAGAACATATAATTACATTGCCATATATATAATTATAGTTTTCTGCATATTTTTCTCTATAAATCGAGGCTTACGTCTCGAGGCTACGCCTCGCCTCGATTTTAAAGATAAAGAAAATCTTGAACATAAGACAGGATTTTACGTGGAACCCTACACCCTATGGAGCGGGATGTAATCACGGGAGAAGGCCTCAAAGGGCCAGGTTATGCATTGCACTTTCTCAATGGATACAGGAGGTCTAGGGCTCCTTATATAACCTCCACAGAGCCTCCAAGTCCCACCACTGGTAGATGTGGGACTAAACATATGGATGGGGTAAATGGATCCTGGAGAGATCCATTTATCCTAGTACAACTCATATGACGCACAACCAAATACTCCAACATGGGCGGCCCAACCCTCTCACATTCCAAGAGAGCACCTTCATTAAGGAACACAATGCCTCAACATCTTTGGAGGTATCACCCTGTAACCCCCCTACCAAGCACTTCAAACCGATTCTGAAGCTTCGGTTATTCAAGGGACCACGAAGGCAACAGTCTATGAGAGTCCGGGCTGCACCATAGAGTCCAGCAGCTCAGCCCGCCGCTTCCTCCGGGTCTCCTTACGACCTCCCTCCCTCATGTATGTCGCGTCGAACCTGGAAAGGCCGGCGCTCTGACCCTGACCACTGCTCGCAACCACAGCCTTGTCGTATTCCTTGTGAACGACCACGGCCAGAGGATCCACCAGTGGGCTTTTCGCATGACCAGGTGTTAAAATATCCCCGTTGTGCGCCGGCGAGCTCAACACCATAATCTTCCCCCTAGGAACAGAGACAAGAGATCCCTTCTGCGCCGAAGAGGTCCCCTCCCAATCATACCCATGATAATCCCGCCCAGTTGCTGCCTCACCAACTATTGCCTCACCAACTGCGGGATGCGAGCCTCTCTCCCGAGCGTCACTCGACCCTCCATTATTGGAAGTAAAGTACGAGCGTCTTCCCGCGCTATGTTCTGACATTGTCGTACCACCGTGAGCCGCGATCTGTTCGATAACTGCTTGTTCCGGAGCTCCAGCAAACCTATCCGGACCACCAAACCCGCATGAGGAGCCCCCAACTTCGGTTACAGAGACCGGAAATCCCCCGGGCGCACACGAACCCGACAAGGCATTCATGTCGCTCCGGGTGAACGTGACCTCTCATCTTCCTTGGGCCTGAAAGGATCGGGGCCCCACTCCGCATCTGCTTGCTGCACCATAGAGTCCATCAGCTCAGCCCGACGCTTCCTCCGGGTCTCCTTACGACCTCCCTCCATCCTGTATGTCGCGTCGAACCTGGAAAGGCCAGCGCTCTGACCCTGACCACTGCTCGCAACCACAGCCTCGTCGCATTCCTTGTGAACAACCACGACCAGAGGATCCACCAGTGGGCTTCCGCATGACCAGGTGTTAAAATATCCCCGTTGTGCGCCGGCGAGCTCAACACCATAATCTTCCCCCTAGGAACGGAGACAAGAGATCCCTTCTGTGCCGAGGAGGTCCCCTCCCAATCATACCCACGATAATCCCGCCCAGTTGCTGCCTCACCAACTATTGCCTCACCAACTGCGGGATGCGAGCCTCCCTCTCGAGCGTCACTCCACCCTCTGTTATTGGAAGTAAAGTACGAGCGTCTTCCCGCGCTATGTTCTGACCTTGTCGCACCACCGTGAGCCGTGATCTGTTCGATAACCGCTTGTTCCGGAGCTCCAGCAAACCCATCCGGACCACCAAACCCGCATGAGGAGCCCCCAACTTCGGTTACAGAGACCGGAAATCCCCCGGGTGCCCGCGAACCCGACAAGGCATTCGGGTCTCTCCCGGGTGACCGCGGCCTCTCATCTTCCTTGGAGCTTGAAAGGATAGGGGCCCCACCCCGCATTTGCTTGCAGCCTTTGGAAATCGAATCGACGCAACCAGCAGGGTTCCGACGCACATGGACCGCGACCCTCGGAATTTGCGAGGCGGATATCGCGCCGAAACAGATCGACGGAGCCCAAGGTGAGTTCGTGGATTCTAGCGCCCACGCCTTCGCTGGTTGCGTACTCGTGCCATTGGGCGAACCGATGGACTTCTCCGGCTGGACCGCCGCCCTTCAACCTCCCGCGCCTCCCTCGAAAGCGGAAGAATGTGGCCTGCGCCCCGCATCAACCAGCTCCAGAAACAAATGACCTCCTGCTGACGGGACTTCCCACCATCCCAGCCTCTCCGGGCTGAGATCCCTGACCACCATAATAGGGTCCAACGATTCACCGGGCAAAGTGTTGACGCTCTCGATGCACAGCACCTCAGCGATGCCACGCAACAAAACCTTACAGGCATGCAAGTTGCGCGCAACGAACAAGAGATCCCTGACCATGACCCGCTCCACCAGACCTGGTCGAACCGCCCCATCGCTAGCTCGAGGCCGGCGCCACCGCAGCAGAGAAGATTCACTCCTTGAAGCAATAAGCAGCATGTTGACCTCGCAATGACTGAGGCCCCTCGCAAGCACCCGCCATGGCGCCAACTGTGTTATATCCCCCTTAAACCACGCCTTGGAGATCAAGCCCACGTCTGACGATGCGAGGAAGAGCGTCTCCGCGCCACCCCTTCCCCAATCAGCAACGAAACCTCCCCCGACCTAACCGGGAAAGACTGACTTGTGTGAGCAAACCCCCGACATCGGAAGCATTTGACCGGCTCTTTGCATTGACGGACCCAATGGTCCAGTCCCCCGCAGCGATAACAACCCCGACCGAATGGGTTCTCCTTCGAAGGCCGAGTACAAGAAACCACCTCCTGGACACATCGCCTGAATCTCCTCGGCCGCTCGCGCCCTCTCGTTCGGGGGGCGACCCAACCCCTGTTGCTCTCGTCGCCCATCTCTCCATACCCATTATTAAGAAGCCTATTATTGAAGGCATTAAGAAGTGGGAACATAACTATCATTTTATGACATGGGTCATTAACACTTGGTTTGTAAACAGAATAGACCTGAAAATTACAGGTGTAATAATAGTTTAGTTGCATATGAGGTGGTTTGCAACCTTCATAGATTACAGGAATGCATTGTAACTATGATATTTCAATCTGATCTGCCCTGTTATTTTTTTTGTAAGTACCGCATGTTATATCTTAAATCAGACTTTAATCCACCATGGATTAAAGAAGGTATCTTTTATGCTTCATTGTAATCGCACTATAAGAATATGTTGCTTTTGAAGTTTTGATTGTAAATGCTTTATTCTTAATACTAAGAATAATCTGGACAAGTCCGACTCTAAAAATGATGAATAATCTTTTTAAACAACTCATGAGCAAAGCATACTAGGTGTTCAAAAAGAAGACAATGGTAATATAGGAAACTGTCAACTGTGAGTTCTTATCTTATTTCCATGTTAATATTAAAGATGACACACGTATATCGCAGTCGCTCGCTTGTGTACTTATTTACATGACTTCATGACGTTTCATCAAGAGAAGTTTTGCGAAGTGAACTTCAGTGTTGTTAAGATATTTATGTTATGTCGCCCTTATCTATATTGTTTATTTCTATTGTCTTGTTTATGTAATTTATCCTTTTCTCCTATATAAGAGAGCTCTAGAGTTAGATGGAATACAACTTTTATCTTTTCCTTATACATGGTATCAGAGCGATGGTCCTAGACCGGAGCCTGTGCCCTAGAATCCTACCCCCACCAAAACCATAGCCGTCTAGTCGCCTGTCGTCCTCCCGCGTCGCCGCCGGTCGTGCTCATCGCCGCCGCGCATGCGCCTCTCTGTGCGCTTCCGCCATTACGCGCCTCTCTGCCTCTTCGTGTGCCTCTCCGCGTGTGCGCCTGTGCGTGTTCCTATACGTTGACGCGTCATCACACGTCTCTGCCTCCGTGTCATCCCGCGTATTCTTGGGTACCTAGGGTGTGACGTGAACATCTAGAAACACCCTAGTTACCCAAAGGAACCTCCAGAATAATGGAAGAGGTTGTGGTATGAGTCTACACCCACAACCATCTTCCTGTATGTCAGTGTAGACGTTGATATTTCTTGTTGCTGACCCAATCTTGAAGATAGTTGTCATCATATCCGACAACAAAGCAGAAGTCCCATCCTTGGGTGCCTTCAAAGGTCCAGCACCCATCGTCAAAGTGGATGGAACCAATTATGAACTGTGGGCCATGCAGTTCATTAGTTTGATGCAGTGTAATGGCAAGAAGCATATCCTCACGACAGAGGAGCTACACGACAAGATTGGGACAAATGCCTCATGGGATGCGGATGATGCGTATGCTCGCGTATGGCTATCTGAGAATGTATCCATGGAGATAGCTAATGATATCTTGAGCCAACCTACCACAAAGGCTATGTGGGACATTCTTGCCGCGACATACTCTCCGACGAAGAATGAGTCGAAGATACTACAGCTCCATCACGATATCTTCACATCGAAGCAGAATGGTCGCCCCCTTCACACCCTCTATACTTCTTTGAGGGGGATGTTTGAGAAGTTACATGGCTATATACCCTTGACTGCTACACCAGAGCAACTCAAGGCATACAGAGACTCTGTGATGATTGGAGTCTTTCTCGCAGCCCTGGATCCTGAGTATGATGCAGCTCGTGCCCAGATCCTCACTGATGCTACCATACCTCCAATGGAGGAGGCATATCGCAGATTGATTAGATTATCTATATCCTCTGGTAGTACTTTACAGTCCCAGACTTCATCGGCTATGGCGTCATCAGGTAGTAGATGCAGCCATACACCATATCGTGGTAGGGGAAGCCCCAACCACGACAGAGGAGGGGGTGGTCGACCCCGTCAGTCGCGTACCTACTACCACAGGACATGCCACTCTGAGGAAATATGCCATTCTAAGCATGGGTTTCCTGCATCAGCCCGAGTTGCAGAATAGACACAACAAGCTGGGAGTCTATCACCTGCATCTGGTCAGAGATTTGACGAACTTGTAGCACGACTAAGGGAGATTATGCCTGGTACTTCTGGATCCACTAGCTATCCTTCAGGATCCTTAGAGATTGATGCTTCAGCATCTGCGTCTTCATCAGGTATAGAATATGCCTTTACTAGTTGCTACAGGGCAGACTTATCGGAATGGATCATGGATTCCAACGTATCCCATTATCTCTGTGGTGACATAGGCTAGTTTAGTGTTTTTCATCCTACTCAGTCTGGACGATCAGTTGTGATAGCAGATGGAATACATTCCCCCATTAATGGTCAGGGGGAGGTGTAGTTGCAGGATCCACTCGAACACTACAGTGGAAGTGTGTTGAATCAAGAGTTGGCAGTAAACGTCTTTATTATGGACGTTTCATTCTGTCCCTACTTATGAAAGGCCAAGCCGATACAATTGGTATTGCCATGCGAAGGGTTTTACTTGGAGAAATAGAGGGTACGTGTATCACACATGCAAAATTTGAGAAGGTACCACATGAATATTCGACGATACCGGGTATTGAAGAATCTGTACATGAAATTTTAATGAATTTGAAAGAAATTGTATTGAAAAGTAATTTGTATGGAGTTCGAGACGCATTCATTTGCATCAAAGGTCCAAAATGCGTAACTGCTCAAGATATCATCTCACCGCCGTCTGTGGAAATAGTTGACACCACACAACATATAGCTAACCTCACAGAACCCGTTGAGTTGCGTATTGAATTACAAATCAAGAGAGATCGTGGATATCGTATAAAATCCACAAATCACTCTCAAGATGGAAGTTATCCTATAGATGTTGTATTCATGCCCGTTCGAAATGTGAATCATAGTATTTATTCCTATGGGAATGGGAATGAAAAACAAGAGATCCTTTTTCTCGAAATATGGACAAATGAGAGTTTAACTCCAAAAGAAGCACTTTATGAGGCTTCTCGTAAATTAATTGATTTATTTATTCCTTTTCTACATGTAGAGGAGGAAAATACTAATTTGAAGGAAAATAAAACAAATTTACTTTACCCCTTTTTCCCTTTCATGATAGATTATCTAATCTAAAGAAAAACAATATATCCATATCAACAAGTTAACGATACTGATGTCACCCAGGATATTAATATCGAGCGATATATCAATGATATGTCGTATCATAACATCGATAGCAACAAAATTTAATGCATTTAGTGCATACTTCCCACCTTTCTTTGATAACGGTAATATCATGTCCATATCAATATTATACATCGATATCAACATTGTTGCTTGATTTCACTACTTGTTTTTATGAGGCAAGGAGCTCGAAAAGTAGTTTTTGACTTCACAAGATTTATAGGTTGATTTGTTCAAGATTTTATATAGACAGTCCTTGTAGTGACACGAGTGGATACAAATCCAACACGAATAGGTAACATAATTTCTAATTAGTAAATATTAGTAATCTATCAATACGGATCCAAGACTAGTCCTTGTATTTATTATCTTAGTTCATGAGAAATATTAGATACTAATCTATATTAGATCATCTTCTTTCAAATATCTAGTAATCATGAATGGTGTACTGTGCATACATGCTATTGTACTGTTAGAAAATAGGAAGCGGAAGTGGAAATGATAAACATAGCATAATCTAGAATGATAAACATGAATAACTAAAGATTTTAACGTGGAACCCTACTCCGTGAGCAGTGGGATGAAACCACGGGAGAAGGCCTCAAAGGGTTGTGTTTGTTTATTGACTTTCTCGTCTAATGCAGGAGGTCTGGGGCTCCTTATATAGCCTCCACAGAGCCTCCAAGTCTCACCACCGGATAATGTGGGACTAAACAATTGGATGGGGTAAATGGATCCTAGAGAGATCCATTTACCCATCTCCCATACATGTGACGCATATATCAATTACTCCAACACTCCCCCTCAAGCTGGAGCATGCAATGCTCAGCTTGGACAAACATAAAGAAACTCAACTCAACGCTACGGGACACTACGGACAATATCAACCCAACGCGCACAATGCTGCAGTCGAGGACGTTGCTTCTCATGCTGTGCAGGTGAGGAGGACGAACAGGCTGGAGTGTGAGTTTGCTGAATCTCCTCGTCGGAGTACTCTGGCCCACCACGATATGTGGACAATTGCTCCATCTCTGAAAAGGGCCTAACTGAATAAGGGTCGTGGCTGTGCAATCCTCGTCGGAGTCCACGATCGCTGGAGAATGGAATCTGAAATAGTCTCCTCGTCGGAGAACTGGGTCTCTCCCATCTGGCACAGAGAATGGTGCACTACTCTGGTTATGATACCACATGAAAATCCTTGCCAACATGACATAGGGAATGGTCCTTTGCTATGGAGTCCTTATGGCTCACATGAAAACTCTGGTCTGACAACAATAAGAATGATGGAGACCACACAAAAGATGGCAAACATGTGCACATCTGAAATAAGACCGCATACTCATGCGCAGTGTTGTCAAAGGCGCTCGAGGCGCTCGCCTAGGCGCCAAGGCGAGGCGAGGCGAGCCCTAGGCGCCTTGCCTTGCTTCAGGCGAGGCGTTTTGCCTTAGGCGCTGCCTAGGCGAGCGCCTGGCCTAAGGCGCTAGGCGCATGAGGCGAGCGCCTGAAGCAAAACTGGGGCTTATTGCTGAATTATTTGTATTTTGTTCTTTTTTAAATTTTAAAGTTGGATAAGTATTAGTTCTAAGTAATATTTGGACATGTTAGTGTGTATATATATGGATACAAATACATGCATCAATTATACATACACTAGCAATACACATACATACACACACACACACTAGGCTATACATACACACATACATTTACGGATGCATATTAATTATAAGTATTATAATTTAAAACATAATACATACATACAAACTCTTATATGTATATATAGGTGTATACACATACATGTAAACATATGTATATGCATGCATATCCATGCATACACATATGTACACATGTACATGTATACACATGTACACGTATTTACATGCACTACACAAATATACATGTAATATACATTTACTTATGAATATTTATGCATAAACACATACATGTTAGTCCTTAATTATACATATACACATACATTTATACATGTTAGTTCTAAATTCTATTTACAAGTTACATTTATATTGGTTTTAAGTACTACATATATAAATATACATGTACTTACATATATATTGGATTGATATTAGATGTAATTTATACATGTTAATAATTAATTCTTCATAAACACATACATATTAGTCCTTAATTATACATATACACATACATTTATACATGTTAGTTCTAAATTCTATTTACAAGTTACATTTATATTAGTTTTAAGTACTACATATATAAATATACATGTACTTACATATATATATTGGATTGATATTAGATGTAATTTATACATGTTAATAATTAATTCTTCATATACACGTACATGTTAGTCCTTAATTCTATAATTCTACATATACACATACATGTTAGTCCTTAATTCTACATATGCATGTACATTTACACATGTTAGTTCGAAGTTCCATTTACACATTACATTTATATTAGTTTTAAGTACTATAATTGCATACATAATATATACTTACGTACGCATATATACGCATATATAAATGAATATACATACGCTTACATATATATTGGATCGATATTAGATTGTAATTTAGGTGTGTGTTTGTGTGTATGTGTGAAATATTTTTTTGAAAACATACATGCATGTACATATAAATACATACATATATGTATGTATAGGTATATAATATTATATTTACATAAATATATGTAATATATATGGCGCCTCGATTGTCTCAGGCGAGCGCCTAATCAAGCGCCTAGCGCCTCAGGCGTTTTGGACTCCTAGCGCCTTAGAGCGCCTTACGCCTTTGACAACACTGCTCATGCGTGTCTGAAACTGGAGACTCGGATATATCTGATGTCGAGTCTGAAACTGCGCATCACACTGAGACTTGGAATCTGAATGTTGAGTCTGGAATTGCACATGGAAAATCTTCATCTAAAAATTGTAGAGTCTGAACAATCTGCCTGGTCTGCATCTGACATCTGAATCTACAACAGTACTTGTGACTCTGCACATACTCCCCCATTCTCCCATACTAGTCAGAAAACATGGACGTTGACAAGTTGGGAGAAGACAACATAAGGGGGGAAAACATGTGCACTCACCAAAATTTCTCGCGGCTTTTCATTTTCATTTTTTCATTTTTTTAAATAAGCCGCCACACATTTTTTTTTGTAATAGCCGTCACATAAGTCGTTCAATTTTTTTCCTGCTTTTCTTCTTCTCTCTCTCTCTTTTGCAATTTGCGTACGGCTTTTTAATTTGTACGCGCCTTTTCAAAAATTCATTTTTTAATCTCTCTCTCTTTCTCTTTCTCTCTCTCTCTCTCTCTTCTCCCCCCCCCCCTTTTTTAAAATAACATACAGGCCAAAAAGGCCCAAAAGAGCCATCCCCCTTTTTTTAAAATATTGAGCCCCCCTTAAAAAAAACAAAACTGGGCACGACCCTTACAAAAAAAAAATTCTAAATGGATTCGGCCCCATTGGGGCTAACCTTACTTTGGGTTCCCAACTGGAACCCCGCCTCGCCATAGCCCTTGAAAAGGAGATGGAGAGGACCGACGTCCCTCTGATGGGGCATACGCTGCCAAAGGTTGCGGATCTCCCGCCTGGATATATCGGGCAACAACATCACCAAGGGTAGCTGCCGCTTGTGTAGCGGCATCGACTGGGGGCTGGCTTGTGGAGATCGACTGGGTAGAGGCATCGTGGAGATCGAGCAAGTGTCGTTTTGCGATGGGAAAGGTCAAGTGCCGCCTGGGTATCCGATTGAAGGGGAGGCCTCACACGCCGCCTGCACGTGGAGAGGAGGGTTGTAGGTCGTCGCCGATGATGGTGAGCCCCTGGAGATCGAGGTGTCGCCGATGATGGCGGCTGGCGCCGCCGATGATTGCACATGGGTTGGGGGATGCGCCGCATGTCTGGGGTTCACACGCAAAAGCCTGGAAAGGCGCCTGCGTCGTTGCGCGCAAGGAAGAGTCGCCTGTGTGCGATATCTGGAGGGATTCACACCTGAATCTGGATTGTTTGTGCGCATGTATTGCGCAAGGAGGAGGGATTAGGAGATGGAGCCCTGCTGCCGTTGAAGATGGGTGGGTTGCGCCTGGAGGGTGCGCAGCCATGGAGCTTGCCGACCGGGAAGATCACCATCGTACGAGAGGCTACCTAGATGCCACCGAGCGGCCTCAATCTGGAGCGGAGCATGCTGCTATCGATCTGGATGGCGCGCTAGAGGTACCGCAGGAAACAAGAGCCACTAGGATAGGGCTCCGCGTGCCGCCTGGGCGCAAGGCTGGTGGCCACCGCGCGGGTGGGCTTCGGCGTGGGTCTGGATCTGGAATTGGAGCGCCGAAGGGGGATGGACTTGCATGAGACCCAATTAGGGTTTCGACCTCCAAGATCAACTTGCTGTGAACGATTCGAACATAACTTCGAACATAAATTTTCAAGAACAACGAACAATGAATCTGATACTCGAATCTCAAAAAATAATGAACATAAAAATCTACGAGAATTGACCCGCTCTGATACCATGTTAGAAAATAGAAAGTGGAAGCGGAAATGATAAACAAAGCATAATCTAGAATGATAAACATGAATAATAAAAGATTTTAACGTGGAACCCTATTCCTTGAGGAGCGGGATGAAACCACGGAGGAAGGCCTCAAAGGGTCGTGTTTGTCTATTGACTTTCTCGTCTAATACAGGAGGTTTGGGGCTCCTTATATAGCCTCCACGAAGCCTCCAATTCCCACCACTGGACAATGTGGGACTAAACAACTGGATGGGGTAAATGGATCTTAAAGAGATCCATTTACCCATCTCCCATACATGTGACGCATATATCAATTACTCCAACATATACGATATTTGTTTATTTTATTTATATTTTTTAAACTTTTGTTTATACATAGACAATATGACATATTATCAATATCTTTAATATATCTCCTTCATGTCTATGTCTATAAGAGTATTCGTAAAATTAAGAACTAAGATAATTTTAATTCATAACAAATTTCTCTTTTGACCCATTTTTTTACCATTTTTTCAATCTCCACCTATATATATATATAATATCATGATAACAATTTTCTCTTTTGACCCTTTTTTTTACCATTTTTACAATCTCCACCTATATATATGACATATCATGATATATTCATATCCAGACCTATTGACACGATATCGATATTTAAATTCTTGCCCCAATCGATGGTGTGTTTCTTTACTTCAGTTAGATACTTTTCTAATATATTTTAATTCATCTTCGTTCATTCAAAATTATGAATGATGTCCTTTGAAAACTATATGTTATTATCCTCATTCGTTTATTTGTTTGATATATGTTATAGCCCAACATTTTGTTATGTACAGTTATATAAAGCTAGTATTCTAAATGCATGCCTTTATATCTCTAAGTTTTTATGTTTCGAAATTCGTTGTTTCCTTTCCAATACCTCTCAACAATCAACAATCAAAATCCAACATTGGTAGCGACGATATATGTGATACTAATGTGTATTGGTGTGCTAAATATGCCTCATTCTTGCATGTAGGTGTGTATTTATATGTTATTTTTAAAATGACTAAGATGATCTTAATTTGTGGGAAAAAAATCATTTTTTGCATCATTTATGAGATTTCCACTGATATCGTCAATATATCTCGATATATCTTTTCAGGTTGACCGATATGCAGTATTGTAAAAGTCACCTGACTAGTAGGTCCAACTAGTCTAGTCAGTGGGATGACCGATCGGTATTTACGAATTCGATTTGTCCCACTAGTCGACCAATTTTTGCTTGGAGATACCATATTTTTTTCGAAAAGCAAACTTATTCTAATAGGCTTAAATTTTATTTAAATTCAATTCCTTCTTTTATTTCATTATGATAGTATAAAAATGTACAAATCTATGTAAATATATAAGAATATATGTATAAAAATAATTCATATATTTAAAATAATTAAAAATTAAAAGTCGATTAATGCCCGACTGATGAATCCGCGATTCATCATCTCAATATCTTGATCTTAGCAAAATCCTTGAGTAAAGTCTCTAATAAATGTACATAAAATCAATAAATTAACAAAATGACTCTTGTAAATAAAACACACTTATTATTGTATATTAGATTGTACAAATAAAATTAACAATAAAAAGCCGCAAAATTAAAAGAGTTTTTCACATGTAAATAGCCCAAAACTTCATGTATTTTTAATAATTTCATTTCAACTCTGTTTTGGCTAATTCTTTCTCTAACTTGTTCATAACGGTGTATATAAAATACAAAAATACAAAACAAATTTTACCTCAAATAAATACTCCTAGATACCAAAGAGAAAAGGCCGTAAAGTCTAACTTCCAAGTCATATTCTCGCTCCGTATAAACTGCGAATTCACCAAACTCACTTTTAAAGTTCAAGTTAGAAAATTATCTATCCAAGGAAGTGGTTTCATTAAAATCGGAGCTCATTTATAAAAGTTGGGTTTTGGGACCTAGATATACATTGTATATTATGTATATATTCATTCTTTCTTCATTTTTTATTTTATCTTTCCTAATTACTAAAAATACAAAAAAAATCATGGTTGTGTTCTATTTTGATTGTAGTATTTTATTGCATTTTTCCGTTGTAAATATCTCTTATTAAAAAGACAAAAAAAATACATATTAGAAAAGCAAACAAGAAAATGTACATGTTGTATGTATTCCTTTGTAAATTCCCCACTATTTTTCCTTGTTTATGTTTTTTGTTGTATTAAAAGTAGCCTACTTTATTTCATTTTATTTATTTATTTTACATTCTCTACAATAACCACCATTCAACTCCATTCTACCACCAACCTCCATTCAACCCCACGATTTTTTAAAACTCGCATTCAACTCCATTAATAACATAACCTCCTACCACTTATCCTCTTTATATACATGTCATCCTCCTCAATTTGCACTTGATCCATCTTTATGCGAGGAGAACCTAGTTCCCAGAGTTGAATCGGTGACAGCGACGCAACCACGGTCGAGCGACGACGGCCCTCTTTCCGGTGAGATCCGTTGGCTTTTCGACCAACATCGCAGCCACATCCATGTGTTGCTCGAGCTCATCGCTCGCAGGCGATTTGAGCGAAGACCGTGCTCTCGTGAGCATACCATAGGCGACCGTCTCCTTCATAGGTAAGTTTAGTTTCATCTTGTCATTTTTTTATCTTTGCAATTTTTTAGTCCATCACATTACCATCCATATACCCACATTTGTTTATATCCTCATCATACACCATCATCACATCATTTTGTTTCCACATCATGTGCTTCCATTGTTTAACAAAATTAAAAAAATTAAAAAAATTAAAACAAAAAAGGTTCTTTTATTACAGCAGCAAAACAAAAAAATAAAAAAATAAAAAAATAACGAGGGAGCAGCAGTGGCCAGCATCGTCGCCGCCCCGCCCCCTCCCTCTTCCGCCGCTCCCTACCGCCGCCGCGCACGGCGCAGCCGCCAGCGGCTAGCGGTCCCCTTGCCATCATTCCCTCCACCGCAGCAGCGTGCGGCTCTCGCCGCCCCGCGCTGCCTGCGCTCCGGCCGCCACCCCGCAGGCCCTCTGCCGCGAACGCCGCCTATCTCCGCCCCTCCGCGCCTCTCCGCTGCCGCCGACCAACCGCCGCCGTCGCCACCCAGTTTGGGTTCTTCCATCGTGCTCCCTAGGGGAGGAAGGTCATTTCCTTTTTTTATTGTACAAATTGCAATTTTTATTTCTCATATTTTTGTAATTACAAAAACGTCCTTGTACATAGTTGTTTGTAAGTTTTCAATTTCTGAAATTGTATGCATACCTCTGTGTTCATCTTTTAATTAGGACTTTATTTTCGCATCATTTATTTAAATGAAAAATGTCATTTTGTTGAGCTACTAATTGTCTACGTTCTGAATATTTATTTATATTTTTATGGTCTTTGGGTAATTAATTAAAATTGTCTAACTGAAATTCTGCGTATTTTACCCATTCTGTGCTATTAAATTCATATCGGACACATAGTTGCTATAAAAATTCCATAAAAAATTGAGATGATGCCTTGAAATACATTTGAAATATTGTCTAAATTTCTTCCAAAGTGGAGTTGTCTTGAGCCGGAAATAAATTATAGAGTGATTTTCGTATCTGATTTTTAATTAATTCCATATATATCCTTTTCGCAAAATTTCAACTTTTCTGATTTGAGCATCTAAATAACTTTTTGAGATAATTCGCACTCTGATTAATTTGCAATTGTGGATTTATTAGGAATTAATTACTCACTGTCACTTTATTTTCACTAAAAAATCAATAAAAAATTAATATTTTGTCAAAAAATTCCAAAAATATTACTGTAGCTTCGTTTCATCATATTTATGTTCCAGTAATTTTTTCATGATTTTTGCTTACTGTTTGCATGAAAAATTGCGAAAAAACCCATAAAAAGTGTGCATTTTTAATTGTTGCATTTTAACCCTGAAATTACAAAGAAATATGTTTTGTGTTCCTCATTGGATTAAGATTGCTGAAAAAATATAATTTGGCTAAATTGAATTAATTTCGCATTAAGTTTAATTCGGCTAAGTTGTGTGTTTTCTTAGTATCTTAATTCACCCGCATTCACATTTGGCATTCATTTTGCATTAAAAAATCTAAAAAAATACCGCTTGGAAATCTAGACCTAAATTTTCAAATTAACCCGAAGTTGTTCCTTTGCCTCTTTGTGTTCGACCCCGGACTTGCCCGAGATATAAATTAAACCAAGACACTCTTCACAGAGATCTTCCCTCGGCTCTGATTGAATCGCTAAGTACACGTACTACAACGAACATGAATTAATCATCGTATTTAGCGACTCGTCAAATGGCGTCCAACTGCTGATTAATCCTTAGTCGATGACCCGGCCGACCGAGTATCGACTACCGAATTTTGCAACCTTGACGATACAACATCAATATTGATACTTCGAACCTTGGCTTTAAAAAGTGGACTTCTTTAAGGATATATCACAATTGAGGTTTTCTCTGGAGTTTGTTGCATAAAAGGGGTTTCCTATAGTGTCTGGATGAAGAGGTGCATGATCAGAACTTCTTACTTGATGTTGATCAATGAACACCTGGAGTGAGGGTTCTTTCAACCTCATAGGGTGGTCAAACAAGAATGTTTGCTCGTGCATGTTCTTTTTGTTCTAGTGATGGTAGCTAATGCTCGGGGATAGCTATAATCATGTAGTGCAATGTGGCCATTTCAAGAGGTTACACAACACATGGCTTATCCATCTCTGTGTTGTAGCATGTGTGCGACACTATTTTTTTTGGTGGGATTTGTTAGAGAGGCTAGGTGTGCTTTAGCTCGTGTCGAAATTATTTGGTGGGCTCTCCATACTGCAGATCAACTGTGAGGGGTCTTCTTTTGAATCCTTTGATCTGGCATATGTAGAGAATCTGGAGATACGAGTTTGTGGTCATGTAATTGCAAATGATGGATGCAATGAGCCAGTGGAAGGTCTGACTCATGGTCAACAGGATCATTGAACTTGGAATGCTGAACTTTCTAGCTAGGAAGGCATACATGACACTATTTGTGGTTCAGATTGAGAGTGAGTTGTCTCTTGCTAGGGAATCAAGTTGATTTAGGATGTTACACGGTTCCTTTTGAGAGTGAAGATCTTCATGTGATTATTACAAAGGTCCAAGGTGATGACAAAGGTGTTGAACATTTGATTGTTATCTTTTTTATAGAGGCAGGAAGGGTGGAATCCCAAGCTGGGATCCACCGCTGTGAGATATTATATATATATATAAGATGAATTTTACAATATCATTACATTACATGATTCCAAGCGGTACACATTGCCATACAATTCTCAACAACATTCTCAGAGTAAAACACCTACCCACAAAAAATTGTATCATTCCTACCACACCAAATAGCCCACAAGACGACAAAAGGATAAGAAGCATCCGTGTGGCCACCCCCCAATGGATCTAATTCAAGTCCAGAAACAGGAACCATTTTCCGCCCTAATCCAAGAATCAGTGCCTCCCTTCAAACTCGCACCGAATGCGAGCATGAGAAAAAGAGGTGGTCCGTATGCCCCCCCCCAGCCGCACATGTCACCTCGACGGTCATCCACACTAAGCAACTGACCATGGCGACGCTTGGTTAGAATCTTCCCGAGGCTGAATAACCACACAAAAACCTCGACTTTGTTGGGTATCTTGCTCCTCCATAAGATGTTGCCATCCAACCTGGTATCACCACTCCCCTACCCATCCTCATTAGTGAAGAAGCCATATGCCTTCTTCACCGTGAATCTGCCATCACACCACACCCAATGATCCCCACGGTGGACGGGCCTTCCACCTTTGCCAGCTCACTCTGCAGCCTACGGAGCTCCTCACCATTTTGTCCGAGAGCATCGAAGAGAAGTAAAGGTTCCATTCTCCATGCTCCTACAAGTGGCTGACTGATGCCACTCTATCACCGGTCAAACCGAACAGCCTAGGGAATCTCTCCCGCAACACCCTGTCACCCATCCAATCATGAAGTCGGAACCTGAACATATCCCCATTCCCCCAACACGAGTTACATCTTCGATTATCATCTCTGGAAGGACCACATGATAACTTGCTACAACAAGGATGTGGTAGGAAACCGTGAGGTCTCCAAGGATAACATAACACCATAGATATTCCTCATGAGGCGACAAACAAGATTTTCTGAACTCCCCCAACAGCGCACCACCTACTTTGTCATAAACACCTTGTTTATTTCCCCCAATCTCATAACTCCCAAATTTTCCATCCTCTTTGTCGATGTGACCTTGGACCAATCAACCAAATGGAATCCCTTCCTAGCTTGCCTTCCATCTGACCAAAGGAATCGCCTCATGAGCGTCTCCATCCTCATGTGAATCTGATGAATCTTTGATTTATCATCACATTTCTCGTTTATTACCCTACTAGCTTAGACATTCCAATAAAATCTAACCCTAATTCACTTTTATTGACAAACCAATCCTTGTACATAACTAACCCTAATTATTGTATATAATTAACAATATTTTTTTATTTCTCTTCCTATTAAAATTCCTAAAAAATAGACAATCATTGTATATATTTTTTGGCTTTTTTATAAATTAAAAAAATAAAAAATAGCAAAGCGATTAAAAGCAAGTGTTTTCTTCCTTGAAAATACTTATAAAAATATTTATTTGTATATATGACTTATTTTGACTTCTTGTTCAACATGAAACTTGTAGATCTCATTAAGATCTACAACTTTCATGTTTTGCACTTTTTCTAATTCGATCTGTAAATATTTCTTTTTGAATTTTCTTCATTTCTTATTTCTTTATTTTCCTATTGGGCCATGTGGCATCCCTAGGGCCGCCCACGTGGCCTGCCCCTTCCCGCATCCCTTTTCGCCCGTTGGATCCACGCACATGATTCCATTTGAGTTGTCCTTTTCCGCCCGCCCCTCAGTAGCTCGATGAGATCTCCAGATCTCATCACCGACCTCTAATCATGCCTCCACATGGACCATTGGATCTCCATATCCAAGTGCCCACTTCATCTTCTACCTTCGTAACTGCCCACCTCACGTCGTGCTTCACCTTCTTCCCCCATTTTTTGCAGCCTCCACATGCCTCCTCCCCATGACCTAACCCTTCTCTGACGTGGACCACTCCTCCCTCTTCACGCAACAATTTCCACTCTCACGATCCCTCCTTAGCGTCCTCACGCAAAGGGAGGCGGTTGAAAGCTCCACGATTACCTCTTGTAACCGTCGCTCCCCTCCTTTATAACCACCATCTTCGCCCCACTTCATGGTTGTCCACCATTCCAAGCTTGAAGTCCTAACCATCCCCCTTCCGTGACAAAGGACGGAGGAGTCGATGTGCGACAATGGGTCTTCTCGCAGGTGAGACCCATGTCCATCGACCATGTTGCAGTACCTTCCAGTAGCTGCTCGAGCTCCTTGGGCGGTCGCCCATGTCGAGCGAAGATCGGAGCTCCTCTTGGGCTCATCCCAGGCCATTACCTTCGCCATGCGACCTTCAAATCTCAGGTAATCTTCTTTGAATGTCTTCCTTGTTTTCTCCAAATTAATTAGGTCCACACAATCGTTGTCTCCCTCAATTAACCACTCTGATACCTTCACCGGACACCCCACATCCACGCACAACCCTTCGATCCCCCTCTCCCTTTTTTCATACTTCTTACCGCTCCACCCCCCTTTCTTCCTCCTTCACCGGAGAAGAAAACATAGGCCTCTGCATTTCACCACCTCCATGTCTTTGACTCACCTCACGCACTCACCATTTACTTTAGCTATTGCCTTTAACCTTCTATAGGTCTTAATGCCATCAATAGCCTGAGGCTTCGATCCATCTCTGTTCTAGAGTAGGAGCTCCGACAGAGCTTCATTGCCTCATCACTCAGCGCATCTTCGTCGATCCATTGACCATCCAAGACCTTCGCCAGCCCATTGTGAAGGTGTTGGGATCCTCTACGCAGCAGCTAGACGCCGGAGGAGGGATGGAGGGCTCGTCGAATCCCAACTAAGTCAACTGCAAAAGCGGCAGAGCAGCTGAGGAGGTAGAGCTTACAGGTGTCGTCGATCATTTTAATCAGGCAATCCATGTTGATCGACCGAGCTTCAGCTCGAATCTCCACGCTCGAAGGAGCCGAGCTGCATCGAAGCCACTCGGGCCACCCACGTGACTCGAGGCGCCTTCCCCGAGCTGACCCACCCCCCAGCCTCAGAGCTCGTGCATCGCATGTGTGGGTGGGAAATTTGCAGCCGAAGCCCGCAAACTCTTCAAATTTACAAACATGTCTAGGAGCACGTGAGGCACGTGGCACGCTTGGGTTAATTGCACGGACCCCTCTGGCTTTACAATATTGCAAAAAATGCCCCTCCAAGGGCTTGTTTGTGAAGTTTTCTCTGTTTATTTTGCATGTTATTATTGCGTTTATGTCTCTGGATCATTTCTTTCATAACCTGAGGATATGAACTTTTTCAAAGATTTCAGTTGCATTTTGATGCTCATTTAATTATCTTGCTAATGGCATAGTTATTTTGCATGTTATTATTGCGTTTATGTCTCTGGATCATTTCTTTCATAACTTGAGGATATGAAATTTTTCAAAGATTTCAGTTGTATTTTGATGCTCATTTAATTATTTTGCTAATGGCATAGTTGGTTTCTTGATTTGACACTTTGAACACTATGTTAAATTTGTGATATGATGTCTCAGTGGTTTGTTTATTCAAATGCCAGTAAATGAAATATGAAGCTATTTTAATGCATCAAATGAACCTTGAAGTAAATTACTTGTTTGTTGCTCAAATATCTGATTAATTTAAGGCATGTTTGTGCTTTACGTGATCATATTACCCATTATTTTGTAGCATTGTGTCTCTTTATTTTGACTTGCATAAAATCCAAATAAAAAATGCATTTTGTGGCATGCATCATTCTTGCATTTGTCTTGTATTGCATGGTTGACTTAGGTAGATTAGGAAATTGCTTAATTTAGATATGGATCTTTCGGCAATGCTTAGGTAGCTCTTGTCCCTGTATTTTCCCTTGGTACACTTACCAAGTTAAAAAATTTTCCACCTATTTAAAAGGGTGGTTTTCTGAATAAATCCATTTTCACCTCCTGTACTACATTAAAACACGACTCTTAGAGATGTGAAAATGCTTCATCAGATTCCCAACATGCAGCAACTGCGTGGAGCAGAAGATTGATATGGCGGAAAAGACATGCTTCAGCACCAACTTCCTATCTCTAGACAGCGTATGGGATATTTGTGCACCACGGTGCGACTGAGCACCACGATGCGACTGCGCACGGTGGGTTGTGCACACTGCGTGCGGGATATCTATGCCCGCGGTGACCCAAAGCACGGTGCCCTTGCGTGCTCCCTTAGCGATTGTCCTGCGCGTGCCGTGCACTTTCGCGTGGTGACCCTGCATGTTGTGCCCATACGCATCCCCTGAGCGCGCGTGATCTTCGCGGGTGCGTCCTGTGTCTGACCTTCTAAAGGTCTCGACTTCCGTGCACGCAAATCCCTAAGTCAAGCACGCGCATCTCCAAAGTAATGGGTTTGGTTGCTTGAGTCTACACATGCAACTAAACCGTTAATCTCTGTGTAGACGATTATATCTTCAGTCTACTACCCCAGTCTTCCATTGTCACTATGTCAGAAAGCAAGGCAGATATCCCATCTATAGGCGCCTTCATAGGTCAAGCACCGATTGTGAAGATGGATGGTTCAAGTTACGAACTGTGGGTAATGCAGTTTATGAGTATGATGAAGTCAACCGGTAAGAAACACATTCTTATTGAGGAAGAGCTTGCTGAGAAGACTGCGGTCAATACCTCATGGGAGGCAGATGATGCATATGCCAAGGTTTGGCTATCTGGAACCCTGGCAACTGAGATTGCCAATGATATTCTTCATCAGCCCACAGCCAAAGCAATGTGGGATATTCTGGCTGCTACATACTCTCAGGAAAAGAATGAGACGAAGATTTTGCAACTCCAGCATGACATATTCACTATCAAGCAGAATGGACGGCCTCTGCACTCTTTGTACACATCCCTACGAGGAATGTTTGAGAAGCTTTAAAGCTTCATGCCCCTGACAGCTACTCCAGAGCAACAGAAGACCTACCGGAATGCCACTATGGTAGGTGTTTTTCTCGCTGCCCTTGATCCAGAGTACGAGGCAGCACGTTCCCAGATCCTGGCAGACACTACTATTCCTCGTATGGAGGAGGCATTTCATAGGCTGAGTCGCATCACTGTTCCCTCGTCTGCTACGAATCCAACAGCCTCAGCCATGGCAGCAGATCGAGGTCGAGGACATCGTCATCAGTTTCGAGGTCGTGGACCTCGCGGTAGAGGAGGCCACACTCGGCCGTCATGTACTTTTTGCCATCGTTCTGGGCATACCGACGGCACATGCTATTCTAAGCATAGCTTTCCGGCTTCTGCACGAGTCGCCGAACAGATCGAGCCTCTAGCTGCGTCATCTATAAAACGCTTTGATGATCTTGTGGTCCGTTTAAGGGGCATTATTCCTCCATCTGGTCCCGTAACATCAACATCTACTTCTGAGTCATGCCGATGTTGCCGCATATGCATCTGCATCCACCAGTACATCAGGTAGCACCTATGCATTCACTTGCAGTAGTGGATCTGATACTTTAGAGTGGATTATGGACTCTGGTGCCACACATCATCTGTGTGGTGATCAAGATCTACTCACAGGATATAGACAGGTCTCTCCAGGCCGTACAGTGGTTATTGCTAATGGGACACATTCCCCGATTACTAGTCAGGGGGAGATTAGATTGACACCATGCATGCATCTCAAGAATGTGTTACATGCACCTGATTTTTCGATGAATTTGTTGTCCATTAGCCAACTGACAAAGGATTTACATTGTCGAGCAATTTTTTATCCATCCTCTCTTGTTTTTCAGGACATCCGTACGGGTAACGTGATTGGGCATGGCAATGAGCAAGGAGGCCTCTATCGCCTTAGTCAGACTCCCTACGCTGGAACCTCATCTCTACATGCTGCATCTACCTCTCCATTATTATGGCATCTGCGCTTTGGACACCTACCGCTTCAGAAGCTTGTGTTACCCCATGTTTTACCTCACACGTCCATTCAATGTGAGGCTTGTCAGTTGGGAAAACATCACAGGTCTACGTTTCCCAGTCGTTAGTGTCGGAGAAGTACCTCCAAGTTTGAGTTATTCCATGTCGATATCTGGGTCCTAGTCGTGTTCCTGATCATCAGGGACACAGATTTTATATAGTTATTGTGGATGATTTCTCTCGTGTGTCATGGGTATTTCTGTTGAAGAATAAATGTGAAGCGGGGAATATTATCATTAATTTCGTTAATGAAGTTCGTAATATTTTTTCTGCATCTGTTAAAATTGTGAGAAGTGATAATGCATTGGAACTCTGTACTCATACCTTATCCAATTATTTTTCATCTCAAGGGATTATCCACCAAACATCCTGTGCCTATACTTCCCAACAGAATGGGGTTGCTGAAAGAAAACACCGTCACTTACTTGATATCATCAGGTCACTTCTCATACAGAGTAATGCTCCCCATTCTTTCTGGGGGGATGTTGTTCTTACGGCATTCTATCTTTTTAATCGAATGTCGTCATCTGTCTTAGGTGAGAAGATTCCATTCTCTCTTATATATCCTGACAAAGAATTGTTCTCCCTTACTCCTCGTGTGTTTGGCTCAGTCGCCTTTGTTCACCAGTTGTCTCCCGGGACTGACAAGCTCTCTCCGAGGGCTGACAAGTGTGTCTTTGTCGGATACTCCAGAACGCAGAAGGGGTACAAGTGTTATGATCCTTGCGAAGACGGTACTTAGTCAGTGCGGATGTTACCTTTTTTGAATCCATTATGTACTTCTCGTCTATGTGTGATCAGCTGGTTCCTTCTGACACTACTATTGATGCTATATACATGCCACCACCACCACTATAAAAACCGTCACCACCATCTCCACCACCATCTCCACCACCTCCTGTCACGGTGCCTGTCTCACCACTACCATTCCACTATACCCGTAGGCCTACTCTTGCTCATGGTCACCGCTCGTCATCCAACTCGCCTGAGGTATGTTCTGAAAATATTACTAATGATGGATCTGATGATTTTTCTGAGCAGAAGGATTTACAAAGGCCAGCTGAGGAGACAGATGACTTACATGTACCTATTGCTCTGCGAAAGAAAAAACGGAGCTGTGTGTCATGTCCTATAGCATCTTCTGTGTCATTTGACCGTCTCACTGGTGAATTCAGGAACTTTGTTATTGCATTATCAGCAGTGGATATTCCACGGAATTATCAAGATGCACTGAAAGATAGTCGATGGCGCTTGGCCATGGAAGAAGAAATGGCCGCTCTTCAGTCAAGGGGCACATGGAGTCTTGTTCCTGCACCTCCTGATGTATCTCCAGTTAGCTGCAAGTGGGTCTTCACAATTAAGCAGAAGGCAGATGACAATATTGACAGATACAAGGCTCGCCTTGTTGCTCGTGGTTTCACACAGAAGTGAATATTATATCTCAACACCAGTGAAAGCCCGAGGTAAGTGATGGGCATAGAGCTAGAGGGGCAACCTAAAATGCTCATGGCTGTCTGCGCCTCTAGCTCGGACATCCCAAAGTGCACCACTGCGGACTTCTCCGATTGATCTGCAGGATAGAGATGTCACCAACGACGTCAACAGTCTTTGCCACACGTTGAATTTTACCCAGATCAGGTCCCAGAAACATTATAGTATCATCAACATACTGCAACAACAGAATGAAAATCTCCCCATTCGCATACCCCATGTACCAATCCCCCTCAACCGTCTACCGCAATATAACCGCCAACGCATCCGCACCAACCACAAAGAGCAACGGGGTCGGAGGGCATCCCTGTCTGACCCCTCTCTGGGGCTGAAAGGCCCCCCTCAGGCCTGCCATTAGTGAGCACCGCAAAGGAGGCCGTAGTTACACACCGCTTGATCCACGTCACTCAAGTCTTAGGAAATCTCCTCTTCTCCAAAGATGCCCAGAGGAAGCGTCATTGACACAATCATAAGCCTTCACAATATCAACCTTCCAAAGCAAACCCTGGTTTCGTTCCTCTTCCAATCCGCAATTACCTCTGACGGCATCACCAACACGTCCATCATTATTCTCCCATGTACAAATGCAGTCTACTCCGGAGCGATGAGATCCTGCATCATGCCACAAACCCGATCCACGAGAGTTTTTGCAATAATGAGGTAGATCGCGTTGGAGAACACAATGAGTCTGTAATCTTCCACCCTAGTCGGATTCTCCCGCTTTGACAGCAGAAAAAGGAACGCTTTGTTCAGCTTTTCAAACCCCCGATCACCAACAAACTCCCAGAACATCTCCATCACATCACCTTTGACCATATCCCAAAACTCTCTATAGAAACGAATCGGGAAGCTGTCCAGTCCAAGGGCCCATACGCGTTGAGCTAAAACAACGCAGCCCTAGTCTCCACCTCCGAGAATTCCTGAACAATAGAGCACGCCTGAACCTCGGAAAGGCACGATACGCCCCTTCCCCTCCAACCCCAACCAACACGCGAACCCTTCCTATTGATTGCCTGAAAGTGAGAACGGAGCGCAACCCCTACGACTCGGTCCCCCCTGAACCATGATACCACCAACCTCGATGGAATAAAGATAGTTTCTACGCCTTCTCCTGAAAGCCATGGCATGGAAAAATCGCATATTTGCATCTCCCTCCTTTAACCAGCGTTGTATGAATCTCTGCCTCCACGCCACCTCCTCCTTGTCATCCAGAACAATATCAACAAGGTTCATGCTTCTCTCCCTCGCTTTCACCGCCATGAGCTCCCTCTCATCCTCCAACCTATCAAGCTTGCACACCTCGGCCTGGGTCGCCGCCCATCTGAACTGCTGTCGCACCCAGCTCTCCTTGTTGAACACCACCAAGTATCTCCTCGGAGCATCTAACTTAGCCACCATTGGCAAAATAGCCGATCCCAGGGGCTTGCATTCCACCCAAAACGAAGCCAACAACTCACGAAAGCCATCCTCAAGCAGTTACGCCCGCTTAAAACGGAAGAAGGATCTAGGTCGAACATCCTCTCCTGATGTTCACAACAATGGAGTATGGTCAGAATGCGATCTTGAGAGCGCGTACGCCCCTGCCAATGGAAACACTGCCACCACCTCAGCAGAAACCAAGAACATGTCCAGGCGAGATTTTGATCGGGAATTGCACCACGTATACATACATCTCGATGCGTCAACAATCTGAAGGCCCAAAATCCGCAATGAAGCCCTAAAGCTCAGAAGACCCCGCATCGCAGCCCCCATGGTTTCCCGGCCGGTCCTCCGAATGGAGAGTAACGTTGAAGTCGCCCGCTACGATCGAAGGATTGATTGAAACCACGTCCATGCAATAGCCAGCTCATCCTCCAACTGCGAGAAGTGCATCCCGTTGCACGGACCATATATGTTGGTGACGGCAATTTGATTGTTATCTACAACAGAGATTAACCCACACCAATGCCAGGTTGAGCTGAAGGACGTAGAGCATCTCTTTTTCTTGAGTCATTTTGCTTGGGAGGTGTGGATTGGAGCTGAGGTGGATAGGATTGGACAAATTATGCCGAGTACTTTTGGACATCTTCCGCTGACACATTCTTTGATTCTAGTATAGAGAGGGTAAAACCTTTTGCATTTCTGGGGACATTGTGACTGTGGTCCTCTGGGCTAAATGACTATGTTGAGAATGTTCCGGCTCATGAACGTTTTTTTCCTTCATTTTTGTCTGATTAGTTCCCATTTTTGGTGCACAAGTAATATTTGTTTTATAGATAAATATCTATCTTCAAAAAACAGCCTTCCAATTTAAAGAAAAAACCTCCAACCATCGCCATACCGAATATACATGTTTGCACGTGGCATATTATCTACATGCACACGTGTTTGTGTACTCACGCAAGCTCTCATGTATGCGCACATGCGTGTACAATGTGTCCAACAATTGTGGGGCCAACTCCGCATTAACCCACAATAAACCAACCAGCATTCCATC
Organism: Ottelia alismoides; assembly: GCA_037367405.1. NCBI lineage: Eukaryota > Viridiplantae > Streptophyta > Magnoliopsida > Alismatales > Hydrocharitaceae > Ottelia > Ottelia alismoides. The sequence goes on along the minus strand of JAZKJV010000737.1, from coordinate 215,720 downwards.
CCAAAGAAACTGATTACATTCTTACTATGCAGGATCCACAGAAGGATTGGACCATTAGTTGGGTCTGATATACATTACCGAGAAATGTGCACTAAAGAGAAACTAAAAATAACCTATGTTATGGTTAATCTCAAGCTTAAACCCATCCCAGACACTGTGTAAAAATTAGATAAGGGAAGCTGGTGTAAGAATTGGACCACTTTGGGTCTGATATACATTGCTAAGGAAAGTGAACTAAATAGATGCTCACAAACACCCAAATACTAGGCAGTTACCGAAGGATCCACAGAAGGATTGGACCATTAGTTGGGTCTGATATACATTACCGAGAAATGTACACTAAAGAGAAACTAAAAATAACATATGTTATGGTTAATCTCAACCTTAAACCCATCCCAGACACTGTAAAAATTAGATAAGGGAAGCTGGTGTAAGAATTGGACCACCGTGGTCTGATATACATTGCTAAGGAAAGTGAACTAAATAGATGCTCACAAACACCCAAATACTAGGCAGTTATTTTAACAATAGTGATCTGAATGGCATTGGAGTGATGCTTTGTAGTGGAATGTGAAAAACGAACGAGCCAAGACTAATGATCCTTTGAGAGCTTGCCCTTGGTAAGAAAAAAGGTACAAGTACTTAAGAAATAATAAAACATATATATGTTGACAGTGTCACTCTAGAGTCTAGACAGTTGCTTCCTTTCTTTTATACATGCAAAGTTGTCGTTACGCAAATTTCATGCATGAAACACCCTGCGAGTACAGCCTACTGAAAATTTGGTATCTTTATTACTGCCAATCAGAGATACTGGCTCCTCTCTCAGATCCGTTGTGTTTTGATTTGTGTTTAAGTCCATATTGCTTATCAAAAGGTTTTGTTTGGAAGTATATGACTTGTGTGAACCTTTTTCATCACTATTTATTTTGAGAGAGAATGAAAATCGATATTTTTTGGTTATGATCCCTTGGATAATGATGACTCTCTAGAAAAAATGGATTATGCAACTTTGGTTTTCCGGTGATGCAACAGTTATAAATACTATTGTTTGCTTTTCTAAAGTGCTCTCTCCAATTTACATTCTTTAATTTTTTATGGTGTTCATTCATTTGTGTATCTAAAGTTCACTTTAGCAGAGACTATTCTGATTTCCTACAATGTGTATTCAGGACAGCTACATCGGATAACATGGAGTTGACATCTTCCCGGTTTGAAAATAACTCAGCAGTGTGCGGTGGGACTGATGAGTTGCCATCTCCGAAAATGGTCAAGTCGCCCTCTCTACAAAGAGGGCGTGTTTTCTCTGTGCATCAGCAGGTAGATAACAATGTTGACCCTCGACAATCATTGGTATCACCAGAGATAACAATTTCTATACAAAGACAGGATAGTTTTGAAAAGAAATCATCCGAGCTCCCCAAGATTGATGTTCGTCGCATGAAAGAACAGTCCACAAACAAAGCTAATCCAGAATCACCTGTTTCCCCACTTTTAACATCAGATCCTAAAAATGAACGCTCTCACTCTGGGAACTTTAACCGCCTACTTCCATTTGATGAGATATCTGTGAAATTGCAGGATTATGAAGATTCATGGCCTCAGAAGCCTCCATCTTTCAGTAGGCTTTCTGAGCTCAGCATTGCCGAGTTACCTTATGCCCTTCTGGGAAGTGCTGGTGCTGCTATTTTTGGCTCCTTGAACCCTCTGCTAGCCTATACTATATCATTGACAGTTGCTGCATATTACACTTCTGAGAAAAGTGCATTACGATCTGAGGTGAATAAGTTATGTTTGGTTATTGCATCCATGGGACTTGTCACTGTTGTGGCAAATTTCTTGCAGCACTTCTACTTTGGAATAATGGGTGAAAAAATGACTGAACGAATTAGGAGGATGATGTTCTCAGGTAATTAGCATTCTTTGCCTTTATTCCTTTTTTCAAACTGAACATGTTCGATATTTAGAAGATATGTGTGCTCAGTGGTCCGAGTTCTGTTGCAGCAATGTTGCGAAATGAAGTTGGCTGGTTCGATAAGGAGGAAAACAGTGTAGATACACTGTCCATGCGCTTGGCCAATGATGCCACATTTGTTCGAGCAGCTTTTAGCAACCGACTTTCAATATTGATTCAGGATGTAGCAGCTGTCACAGTGTCTCTTTTTGTCGGGATGCTGCTGCAATGGCGGCTGGCTGTGGTTGCCTTGGCAACCATCCCCATTCTTATACTTTCAGCTATTGCGCAGGTAAGCCACTTGTTTGTTCAATGCATATCTCGACAACTTCAACGTTCCCAAGGCTTTAGAAAGTAGGTTAATCATTGTTCCACCTGGACAATATGGGTTTTTTAGTGGCAGTTTTTATCATTAACATGTGTTGTTATATCTCTACATTTCAAGACTGAATATCCAGATATAATGCGGAAGGTAAAATTACTTAAGGAAAGTTACTGCTTAATCTCATTGTTTAATTTTATGTAATCAAAGTGGGAATTTCTGATGCTATGATTTTGGGTTTCATAGACTATTAAATTCAAAAATGAATCAGGTGTAATTGCGGAATTGTTCCTATGTAAAGTTATTGGCTAATCCCATGTTGCAGTATACCATTTTCATGTAAGCCAAATCCCACTTCCTAAAAAATGTCATGGGGGGCTCATAATTTGTTATTTTTTTCAACACTTCGATTCTACTGGTTCCAGTGGCAGGTTTTAACAGTAAGAGTGAACATGTGGGCATAAAACTTTATTGGTCACACAAAAACAACAAAGCCGTTTCCCACGTTAAGTAGGGTCAGCTACATCGATTCTTTGCCTCCGTTCATGTCTATCTTATGTCATTCTCGGGCTTAGATAAAAAAATAAGATCCCTTCGTATAGTCTCATTTCAACACTTTTTGGGCCTTTCTCGAGCTCTCTTAACCAGCTCAACATCCCAAAACTCGCATCTCCTTATCGAAGCATCATCTGACCTTCTTTGCAAATGACCAAACCATCTTAAAAAAGTTTCTCACATCTTTGTTATTTTTTCAACACTTAAATTCTATTGGTTCCAGTGGCAGGTTTGAAGAGTAAGAGTGAATATGTGGGTATAAAACTTTATTGGTCACACAACAACTACAAAGCCGTTTCCCACGTTAAGTAGGGTCGGTGAAAACCCCGTTAATCGTCCTCTTGATTCAATCAAATTAGCGATTAAATTTGTGTTTGTTCGTTGTAGTCGGGCAAAAAGTTCAGTTTTCCACAAAAATAATTATTATAAATAATCCATAGCTCACAAAAATCAAACGAACATTCACAATAATAAAGCATGAGTTTTTCTACAATATGCAATTTTTAGAATGATAATTGGTATGAAAATGACACAAAATGAGACTTTAATGCAGGGGTATGAATGTAATTACAGAATTAAATTTGATTAAACTTAAACGTGCACAGGGATGGTTATGAAATTACCTACACGTCTGAGGGTGTTTATGCCATTTTTCCAGCTCGTCACGTGCTCGTCACATTCCTAGTGTAGTTGAGACCTTTGCGTAGTATTTGAGTTAGGCAGGGGCCTTTGTGGAAAAGATCCAAGGAGCACGTGCAAAGCACGTGCCGGCTGGGGAGGGCTCTGTCGTTAATTGTTGAGAGAATGGGGATCCCGTTGCAATTTTCCCACTCCCGCTCACGTGATGCTCGCATGCAAGAGAGAGAGATGGGCAACGGTGGATGAAGCGGTAGGCGGCTCCAGGGTGACTATCGAGGCAGAGGCTGAGGACGCCACTGACCACGGTCGTTGCGGAGCTCCCTGTCGAGGTGCAACCAAGGGGGGATGCATGCGAGCTGACGTAGCGATGATGGTTGAAGTCGGTAGCGATGTGAGCAGAGTGCAGTTGGAGATCCCGGTGATGCATGCCTGGAGCCGGTTAAGTACGGTTGATGGCGGCGAACAGGCGTGGCCTCGACGTTAGGGGCGGAGCGGCAAACAGCTCGACGGTCGAGGTGGAGAGCTCTATCGATGTCGTTGATGTGCTGGAAGCGGAGGGTGTGGTGGAGCCCAAGCTCCCATGGCTCGACCGACGCACGATCGAGCCTCGGAAGAAGCAACCTGCTGGTGGAGATGAGAGATCGAAGCGGTGATGCCCTGGAGCTTTGCCCTGGCGACGGATTCGAGGCGATGAAGTTGTCGGCAAAGCGCGGAGGGACAGCTTTGATGTTGTCGGTGAAGAGCAGTGGGCGACGAAGTTGTGTGGACGAAGGATGCGAAGGTCCAGGTCGATGCGGGAAACTGGAGCGGTTGTGGCCCGGCCGTGCGTGGAAGATGGGGCCGTGGCCGGTGGTGATGACTACAACTTGGTCGTGATGGTCACGGGTGGATCGCCGAAGGTGTTGAGAGAAGAAAAAGAGAAAAGATGAAGCGGAGATGTGGTGTGATTGGGAAACAGGGGAAAAAGATGTCAGGGGAATAGAGGAGATCGGTGGAGAAGAAAGAGAGTTTACCTGAAAGGGGAGTCGAAATCGCCTGGGGATGGAGGGCTGGAAGCGCCTCGATCGTAGCTCAACACCTCGGCGGCGGTGGAGCTCAAGCTGCTGCGGTGCGGCAGCAACAACGACGAAGTTTCTTTGTCGGATCTCGCCTGGAGATGGAGGTTTCTCGTCGTGACTCAACTTCCCCATGCCTCCTCTGTCACTGGAGACACAAAAATGGAGCTGGAGGTCCTCTCTCGTGATTTGGCAAATGAAGATGAATGAAGAGGGTGAAGGGAATAAGTAGGAGGAGAAAGTTAGAAAGGAAGTGGGGGTGGAAGTTGGAAGAGTGGCGGAAGATGAGGGGAAAATGGGGAGTTGGTGGCTTGGGTGAGAAGTTGGAGTAGAAAAGAAGTAAAAGGAGAAGGAAAATAAAATAAATAAAGTAAATAAGTAGGCTACAAAAAATAATGAATGGAAAATAAATAAAAGAAAATAAATAAAAATAATTAATTAAAATAATAAATAAATAATAAATAATAAATAAAATACGAAATTAATAAATTAATAAAAATAGGGTGACACGTGGCAGCTCCAGGAGATGCCACGTGTCGTACCTAGAAAAATAAAAAAAATAAATGTAAAGAAAATAAAAAAGAAATAACAAAAGGGATCGATGCAAACGGTTACGGATACCGTCACCGTATCCTCTTTATATAGATTTTGACATTCGTATCCGTATCTGTTTTAAAATGGATACGTATATGGATATCATTTTGATATCCGCAACCATCAATATATTTGTTTTCATATATAAATATATTCATAGATTTATTTTTAACCCCATATAATATAATTATATACCTTCTTTTATCATATTTGTATAAATTTTATGATACAAACACATTTAGTAAATTTATATCATGTGTTTTCCATCCAATTTGTATATATTAATTTAAGTCGATTCTATAGAATATTTCCAACATTACTCGTATGCGATTAGTATCCGTTTTACATTCGTATCCGTTTTTTAAGGATATTGTAAAATAGTTTTAATATCCGTAAATATATGTATCCGCATTCGTATTCGTATTAAAAAATGGATAAGGATATGGTAATACCTATATATGTATTCGTATCCGTTCGTTTGCATCCCTAGGTCAAATCAAAAGGTGGTCAACACGAAAGATACGTGTCTCGACGAGATCTACAAGTTTCATGAAAGACCGAAAATCAAAAGAAAGTCATTTGTACATAAAGTATTTTTGGGGGTACCTTATAGATATAAAATGCCGCATTTTTATATTTTGCAAAAATTTTATCATTTTTAATTCGAGAAAAATCAAAATAAAGTTAGAGAAAATTTGGAAGGAATATTTACAACTTAAGCTATTTTTTGGATTTTTAATAAGTAAGAAAATAAAAAGATAAAATAAAGGGTATTTTAGTCAATATGTACAACATACAATAGGGGCTCAAAACCCAAGTTCCACATACAATCTCCGATTTTTATGAAATTAGTCTTATTTTGAAGGTCTTGGAATGTATATTACTTTAAAAGTGAGTAAGCCTAAATTGGACACCGTATGAGAGAGATATGTACATTTTAAGGTTCATAGTCTCAAACTTGGATTTGGGTTTTATTGGACAATTTTACAAGTTAGTATTTTTAATACTTTTTCTTTATTAATGTTAGTAATATATACACTATAGAGTTAATTTTATTGGATTTGAAGTTAGTATAAAATGAATACAAATAGGTGAATTTAGCTAATATACAGGTGAATATGTACAAGTCAATTGGGCTTCTTATTTAATACAAATATGAATGCTAAAATACACCAGTTAGGAGATGGTTTGGTCATTTGCAAAAAAGATCGGCCGATGCACCAGTTAGGAGATGCGAGTGTTGGGATGTTGAGCCGGTTAAGAGAGGGCGGGGACGGCCCAAGAAGTGTTCGAAAGAGACCATATGAATGGATCTTTGTTTTGTAGATATAATCCCAGGATTGGCCCAAGATAGATCTGAATGGAGGCGAAGAATCCATGTAACCGACCTTACTTAATTGTGGAAAAAGACTTTGTTGTTGTTGCTGCATGAATGCTAAAATGTATATATTATTTACAAGTGCATGAATGATAATAATGCAGAACAAATGGAGAAATGCAGTTAATTACTTGGGAACGAAACTCTATTTTTAACTTTTAGAGTAATGAATCACATTCATCAGTCGGCTACATCGATTCTTTGCCTCCGTTCATGTCTATCTTGGATCATTCTCGCTTAGATTAAAAAGATAAGATCCCTTTGTATAGTCTCATTTCAACACTTTTTGGTCGTTCCTCGCCCTCTCTTAACCAGTTCGACATCCCAAAACTCGCATCTCCTCATTGAAGCATCATCTAACCTTCTTTGCAAATGGCCAAACCATCTTAAAAAAATTTCTCACATCTTATCCTCGATCGGAGTTACACTAACTTTCCTTTTTTTATCATTCTGAATCCGATCTTTACATGTGTGTGTGTGTGTGTCCACACATCCACCTTAGCATTTTCCTTTCTGCTATTGTCATTCTCTGTACATGTTTATGGTTTACAGGCCAACATTCAGATCCACAGAGCATAGTAGGTCTCACAGCTGCTTTGTAAACCTTTCCTTTGATTTTCAAAGGAGTTTTCTTATCACATAGAACAGTAGATGCTCCTCTCCACTTTAGCCAACCTGCACTTATGCTATTAGTAACATCTCCATCAACTTCCATATTATATTGCAAAATATATCCCAAGTATCTAAATGAATCTCTCTTTTGAATTTTGTCGTCATCAATCTTCACCTTGATTCCTGCTCCATTGCTTCCATCAAAATTGCACTCCTTATATTCAGTCTTAGCCTATCTATACGAAATCCTTTAGCCCCCAATGCATGTCTCCATATCTCAAGCTTCTCATTTACTCCATCTCTAGTCCCATCAGTCAACACAATATCATCATCGAATAACATACACCAAGATATCTCATCCCGAATATGACTTGTCAACCCGTCTATAATCAAAGTAAAAAGGAATAGACTCAAAGTTGAGCTTTGAGAAGACCAATGTTGATGTCAAAATAGTCAGTCTTCCCAGACTGTATCCTTACACAAGATGAAGCCCTATCATACGTATCTTTTATGAGGTTAATGTAGATGACAGGTACTTGTCTCTTCTCTAAAACTCTCCACAATATCTCCCGTGGGCCAGAATCGTAAGACTTCTCCAGTCCCATCAATCAATACAATATCATCAGCGAATAACATACACCAAGATATCTCATCCTGAATGTGACTTGTCAATCCGTCTATAATCAAAGTAAAAAGGAATATACTCAAAGTTGAGCCTTGATGCAGACCAATGTTGATGTCAAAATAGTCAGTCTTCCCGGACTGTATCCTTACACAAGATGAAGCCTACCATACATATCTTTTGTGAGGTTAATGTATATGACAGGTACTTGTCTCTTTTCCAGAACTCTCCACAATATCTCTCGTGGGCCAAAATCATAATACTTCTCCAAATCAATAAAAATCATATGGAAGTTCTTTCACTTAGCTCTATAAATCTCCATTGTTCTCCTCAACAAGTGGATGGCTTCAATAGTTGAGCGACCTGGCATGAATCCAAATTGATTTTATCTTAGTTCGAAAACTTGCCTCGACCTTTTTTTTCGATCGTACGTTTCCAAATTTTTATAGTGAACAAAAATAGGTAGGGACAGGTGTAAGGCATAATTGCAATGTTCTGTAGGGACAGTACTGTAAAAACTGTTATTAGTCTGTGCATGTCTTTTCAGCTTGACAATGTTGTATGCTAAATGTTTTTCCCCTTAGTTTCAAACTTTCAATCCAGCAATCTTATATGCTGAATGATGTTCTCCTAACTTTAGTTCGCTTGATTTTTTTTCCATCCGCAGAAACTGTGGCTTGCTGGATTCTCTAAAGGGATTCAACAGATGCACAAGAAAGCCTCGCTGATTCTTGAGGATGCAGTTAGAAACATCTACACAGTTGTGGCGTTTTGCTCCAGTAAAAAAGTGATGGAGTTGTACAGAGTGCAGCTTGGTATAATCTTCAGGAAGAGCCTCGTTCAATGCATTGCTATCGGTTTTGCCTTTGGCTTCTCGCAGTTCCTCCTTTTTGCCTGTAACGCGCTGCTTCTCTGGGTCACGGGCCTTTCCGTCAAAAGGGATTGGTTTAGTCTACGTACAGGGATAAAGGAGTATGCCGTTTTCTCATTTGCCTCGTTTGCTTTGGTGGAGCCATTTGGTCTTGCCCCGTACATACTCAAGCGTCGGGAGGCACTCACATCCGTATTCAAAATCATTGACCGTGTTCCGACTATCGATCCAGATGATACTACGGGCCAGAAGCCTCCTAATGTCTATGGAAGTATTGAATTCAGAAATGTTGATTTTTGTTATCCAACACATCCGGAGACTATGGTCTTAAGCAATTTTAGCCTAAAGATCACTGGGGGTCAAACTGTTGCCATACTGGGTGTAACCGGATCTGGAAGGAGCACGATAATTAGTCTGATCGAGAGATTCTATGATCCCGTCTCTGGACAGATTTTTCTTGATGCTCGTGATCTAAAGCAGTACAATTTACGGTGGTTGCGAAGTCACATGGGTCTCGTGCAGCAGGAGCCTATTATATTCTCAACCACAATCCGTGAAAACATCATATATGCAAGACATAACGCGACGGAAGCTGAAATGAAGGAAGCAGCCCGGGTTGCGAATTTGCATCATTTCATAAGTGGCTTACCTCATGGTTACGACACCCATATCGGGATGAGGGGGGTTGATTTAACTCCAGGTCAGAAGCAAAGGATTGCTATCGCGCGAGTCGTACTGAAGAATGCACCGATTTTGCTGCTTGACGAGGCCAGCTCCGCGATCGAATCTGAATCAAGCAGAGTAATACAGGAGGCTCTCGGTACATTGATCATGGGCAACAAGACAACCATCCTCATCGCTCAGAGAGCTGCGATGATGAAACACGTCGACAACATCGTGGTCCTCAGTTGTGGCAGGATTGTGGAGCAGGGGACGCACGATGTCCTGATGCAACGGAATGGTTTATATGTCCAGTTGATGCAGCCTCATATGGGGCGGGGATTCCGGCAGCATAGACCCGTGTAAATTGGCAACCTATCATCTTGTAATATTGTGCAAAGAAAAACATCGGTAGCTGATGCTCACCCATTCATCAGAATTTGGATTTGGCTGGTTAATGCAGCATGTTGTAAACATATTCTTTCGATGGTATCGGCAATTCGAAGGGGAGACGATGGGGGTCATGTGGAGCTTGCTATTTGATGATTATGGATATCGGGTTCGACGCGAGGAATGCTTGCAGAGACACGCTCCTTCGGTAGGCCCCTATCGATAACAGTAGATACATCATGGTTAACATAATAGGTAACATGTGTGCAGTGACGATCTCACTTGTAATCTGAAAATTCCAGCTATTCTTTCGCTTCGACTTTAGAATCACTTGTGTGTATCTCCATGAATGATTGATCAGATTAAGATTAAGATTATGTAATGCATCTGAGAACACCAGTCTTTTGTAGAGGTTCTCTCCGTCTGCCTTTTTCTTTCATATATTGGATTCTGTATGAAGCAGGTGCTGACCGGCAGGATCCCTGAGAAGGTGTATAGTAAAAAGTAAAACTAGGGTTGGGTTAATTTCTTGTCTCACCTTATTTTTATACCTTAGTTTCAAAAGATGATCTGTGGAAAGTTGCATTTAGCATGATAAATTCAGATCAGTCTAACAAGGGTCATAGTAAAAATATGAAATATTTGTGGGGGTGTGTTATTGCAGTGTTATTTACAAGCAAACAAGGATGGATTTTAGTCACTCCGCTTGACTTCTATTGAGTGTCTCCTCCTTTCTCCCTCTATAAAGGCACTTCCCTCTTTCCCTCTCCATTGATGGATCTCTGAGGTCTCGAAGGAGAAGTCCATGTGTCTGTGATTCACATGCACGATGGAGAATGGGCGTCGTATGATGATGTCCGCACCAAGGAGAACGAGAAGATCCCTAGAGATCTAGGGATGAAAACAGATAGGATACAGATCGGATATGCCTATTTCCATATCCATATTCGCTTCATCTATATCGAATACGAATACGGATACAAATATGATTTGAATATGCATTATGGAAACTATATCCGTAAAAATACGGATACGTATCCGATTCGGATATTTATCATATCCGAATACGGATCGAATAAAGAGTGAAATCCCAATATGGATCTAATAAACATGAAATCCAAATACGGATTGAATAAAAACCACATACGAATATGAATTGATTTTTTATCAAAGTTTGTAATGATTTTAAAAATAGAAATGAAATATAAATAAGTTGCGTCATGATAAAAGGGATTGTCGACGTGACATGTTTTCTTGACCGGAAGCAAAAAGAGGATAGGATTTCATAAATTTTGTAAGCGCTCATACCCAAAAAAATAGAAATTTATTAATATTGTTAATATATTGTATTATATAATGTATAATACTAATATAATAGCATAAGGTTGTAGCTTATATTATATTAACTAATATATATAATAATATTAAATATTGTATTAGGATATCCAGATCCGAATCCAGATATTCAAGCTATTACCATATCTGTATCCGTATTCAGAAATTTTTACAACCTATATCCATATCCGATCCGTATTCGATTAATATTCAGATATGGATATCCGTATCTGATAATTTTTGGAATACGGTAAGCGGATATTCGGATATATCCATATCCGCATTCATCCCTATATAGATCTCTTTGGACATGTAAAAAGAAGGAGAAAGTCTTGGTTGCATGCAAAATACGCATCTCATTGTTGCGCTCACACATGTAACTTCCGTCTGATCGTACCTATGTTAAGAGGCTAGCTTCTTCGGTAGAATCTCTCATACCTCTGAAGATATATTCCATGATCTCTTATGGTGCTTGGAAGGATATACATAAGTTCTATTGTCGTGTGTTACAATTAATTTTGTCGCTCTATGTCAGTGAGATGGGTTTTCTATTTCTTTCATTTTCATTACGTGCGAGGTATGACCTCCATCAATCATGTCCCCTCACACTACAAGAAAAATGCATTGTGGTCATAGAATGTGGCTACAAAAACTTGTGGCCACGATAATTGTGTGGCCACTAGTTTCTCGTAGTTAACCGTGGTCCGAGTCTTCAAAGATGTAAGGAGGACATTCACGTCAGAACTGTGGCCATGACAACTTCTGTGGTTATTTGTAATAGCGGCGACATATTCGTGGTTAGAGAACTCTCACGATAAGACTTGTAGCCACAGCTACATGCCATGAAGTGTTGTGGCTAGAGCCCTATTCTATGGCCACAAGCTCCACATCTGTGGGCATAATTCTGTGACCACGTCTTGTTTTCCTTGTAGTGTCATGTGTGTGTGTGTGCACACCTGACACCACCCAACTGAGGGACTCAAACTCATACTAGAGTTTGTGGTCTGATAAGAGAACCCTTGGGCTCCTTATATAGTTGGAGATCTAGGGCTAAGGTTACAGCAGGAGTCATCTCTCATATATATGAGACGACCAAAATAACCGTGAGGTTTACCATGTGAGTTCTCAGCACTAATATTTATATAAAAACATACATGACATAAATTATCCTTCATAATATTACCATCATGTGGTTATCATAATACATTTTTGTAGATGGTGCCTCCTAAAATCCATGAATTATCATTAATATAAAAAGTATTGATATCCATTATAAGAGAACATTTTCAAGTTATTTTTTAATCCTATGAATTCCACATTTTACCTTTGCCTGTCGAAGATAATGGGATGTTACATGTTGTCTCTCTCTCTCAAGTATAGTTGTGGAGAGAAAAAAATTAAGACTCATATTGTAAAATTGGACTCTATGAGGGGTGAGAATGTGATTGTGTGTGTTACAAGGACAGCCATGTAAAGTCCCAAGGAAGGTGTTGCATATCCATTCTTACTGGCACTTACAGATGTATTACATGCAACATGTAGATAGCAACTAGGGAGCATACCCGCGCTTCATGACGGGATCAAGCGATAATAGATAAATTTAGTAAATATTATAAAGTTTAGTGATAAATAAATTTAATAATGCAATTACTAAGAATGCATGTTATAGATGTTGATTTTTGAAATAGAACTGTATTGAATTCATAAGTATAGCTTAAGTAATTTTTTTGGGAAGCAAATAATGGGTGCAAGCAAATCTGAATATGCGTCAAGTCAAAAAGTAAGTTAACAATTTACATAGGAATTTTCTGAGAGGAAAATAATTAAACAACGGAAAGAAAGTAACTAAAAATAATAAAACTTTTTAAGAAAAAATTCATGTAACTTGTATATTTATAAACGGTTATGTTAACGTATTTATAAATTTGATTAAGAATAATAAATAGATTTTAATAAAAAATTTAACAGATTAATTTTTTGTTTGTATTTATACTTTTATTGAAATTATTATGATAAAAGTATTCATCCATTTTTTCTTGATATATTTTATGTATTCGATATTAAGTATAATTAAGTTATTATTTATACAATAATTAATCAATCTATGATTGCCAAAATATACTTTAATAATCTATAGACATATAAAATGTATAAGATATAATGTGAAAAGATTTCAAATACATTCAATAAATGGATATAATTAAAATAAAATATAATATTTATATGTCACCCTAATTAAAAAAAGATGAGAAAAAATAAGTTATGTTTGTAGTATATTTTAAAAATTACTATTATATATATTTAGATTATTTTCTAAAAAATTTATTAATAAACTATTGATATAAGTATAATTCTATCGTTACCATGTTCATAAGTTAATTTTTATTTTTATTATTTAATAAATTATTTGTATTGCATAATAACTTAAGCATCAATTAGAAATTATTCTTAATCTATATTTTTATTGCTTTATTATAAGATTTATATATACAAATTTAAGTTTATTTTAAATTATTTTTTAGTTGGTATTGTAATTAACAATTAAGTTTGTTTTAAATTATTTTTAAATTAGTATTGTATTTCAAAATTTTAACATCATATATAAATATAAATTAGTTTTGGTAAAATAAGAAATATTTACGTAGGTTTTTACCCACGCTGATTATAAAATTTGAATTTAAATAAATTACTAAGTTTAGAAAAGAATTGTAACTTTATTTGAGATTTAACATTTTTAATTTAATAAATATAGCATAGATGTATCTATAAATATTAATATAATAAATATAAAGGAAAATATGATATTTGTAATTTTAAGTTCAATAATTTGAGGAGAGAGGAAAAAGAGGAGAGAGGAAAAGAGAGAGATGGGTGCAGCAATTAAGAAAGAGAGAGAAGATAAATGGAGAAGACCGTGGTGGAGAGAGTGAGTGGAGTGAGAGAGAAAGAGGAAGAGAGTGGAAAGATTAGACTATTAGATGGATGAGACGAAAATCCACTATTGGTGTGGGTTACAGATTTTATAAACTTCTACTTATTTGTGATAATAAAATAGAATAAAGTTTCTTTTATAATTTTAAATTAAGTTTCTTTTATAATTTTAAATTACTCTGACTAATAGCAAATTAATATGTCGAATGTTTATATCAATATTCGACATATAAATGTATGTTAAACCTTGTGTAAGTAAAAAAATACTGTTAAATTAATAAAACTTTAGCAACTGAATAATAATTAGCATAAGTTATTTATTCACAAAATAATAGATCAATAAAGTTTAAATCATGAAAATCTTGTGAGATAGAATCAGTTGTATCATGCGAAAAATAACTCAAATATGTGTACATGTATTACATTTTAAAATTACTTCTTATTTATACTTTAAGTTATTTTCAAAATACATTTTTATTATAATACTAGAACTTTAAAATTATGTCACCTATCACGTTTATTATTTTAAAAGTGCATAGTTATTGAATTATTAAATTGTATTAAATATTAAATTAGTTATACTATGTAATATGTATATACTGATTCAAAATTAGTTTATTCTGCAAGATTCATTTGATATAAATAATCTATTGTTAAAAATTATTATATATGAATAATGTCAAAAGTAATTTTAAAAGATTGCAATTATTTTCCAAAGTAATAGATTTAAAATTAAAATAGCAGTTTTAAAAAAATATGATATATATTCAAATTTTATAAAGAATGTAAATAATATATGCTTTTGTCTTTATTTAATTAATAAATTAATATATTTCTAAATTTAGAAAAGAGGGAATGAGAGTTATAAAATGTGATTTATTGGAGAGAGAGAGAGGAAAATGACGGAGAGAGAATATGAAGAGAGCGGGAAGTGAGAAAAATATGAAGAAGAGAGGGGGGGAAGAAATTGAGTGTGGAGAGAGAGGGAAGTGAGAAAAATATGAAGAAGAGAGAGGGGGAAGAAATTGAGTGTGGAGAGAGAGCGGGAAGGGAGATATATGTTTGAGAGAGAGAGAAATGGGGGAGAAAGAGAGAGACCTACGGCTGAGATTCCATTGGATGGAGTATCAACGGCTGAGATTTCATCCAAAAAGACATGCATCATGCAAAATTGCAACTAAGAAGGAAAAAGAATAGAAAAGTGCCAGCGCAAATAGTATTGCATTTATTTAATATATCCATTCTTTTCTTTGTTATACATCACACAGCAGATTTGCTATCAAGAGCCAGAAACAAACCACAACCGGATGTATCCGTATATTAAGAATTTAAATATCCACCGTCCATTCGTCCTCGCACCTTTCGCGCCAAAAGCCCCCTTCAGTCGAACACGGCGAGGTCCATGTACTCCTTCCCGGCGATGGCCTTCTCCATGACATCCACAGGGTCGAGGGAGCCGATGCTCTCCAGGAACACTGTCATCAGGTTCTTCGAGAAGCCGCTCACCAGCGCCACCCCCTTCTGCCCCGACGGCACAGGCGTCGACCTCGAATCCCTCAGGTTCCAGAACACGATCTCCGGCACCGCCGACCCGTAGCCCCTCTCCCCGAACTTCCTCTGTATCGCCATGTAGTCCGTCTCCCACGGCTTCGCCGACGCCTGATCGAATTCCATATCGCTGAACACGAACACCCTCTTTACCATCTGCTCCGGCGCGAGCTTCCCCTCCACCGCCACGTCCAGTATCCGTTCGAACACCGCCTGGAAGTCGGTATTGCCGCCCCAATCCATCCGTTCGACGAATTCCACCTTCTCCCTCAGGCTGTTACCCGTTATTCGCTGCAGCTCAGGGGTTGCGCTGAAGGTGATCGCGTTCCCCTTCCACGGCGCTGCGCTCAGCTCTGAAGTAAGGATCCCCAATGCCACGGCGACCTGCATCGGCGTACCGTACATGCTACCGGACACATCGCACACGGCGATACAGTTCTCGAGCTTCCCCTTCTCCGACAAGTCCTTCACCATCCTCTGCCATTGGAGCTCCGCAACCTTATCCTCCTCTGCAGTCGACTGCACAGCGGCAATAATCTCGTGCGGGAGCAGCGCACCTGCAGCGATCTTCGCCTTCCCTTCCTCGACGTTTGACAGGTACTCCACAAACCGATATCGATCGTGCATCGCAAAGATCTTCTTGTAGTTCTTCATGGTGACGGAGGCGACGCGGTTATACGCAACCAATCCAGACAATTGGCGCTCAGGTAGACCTCCGGGAGCTCGAGAGCCTTCCGGAGGGGGACGAGCACCTCCTTCCTGAGGCGATCCCTTACTCTGTAAGTGTAATGCCGCTCGTCTATCCCCGCGTACTCCTCGCTGCCTTGCGGGAACACACGGCGGGCGATGCTCTCGCAGAGGAGCGTGGAGCGATCGAAGGAGGAGTCGAGGGAAGGGCACCACTTGGCCGCGAGCGAAATTTCGGAGACCTTGCCGGATCGCAGGTGCTCGATGTCGAAGTGGAGCTTCCCGGCGAAGTAATCGGCGACGCGATCGTGGATGAATCGGTAGTCGGGGTCGCGATTGTACATCTGGAGAGCTCGGATCGCCATTTCCGCCCGCTTCCTCTTCCGCGATTGGCTGGCGTTCTCGATTTCGATCTTAACCCTGGTGAGCTCCTTCGCGAGCCTCTCCTCGCTCGATCCTTCCTTGATCGATCTCGTCTTGCCATTTCTCGTCCTGCGGGCACGTCTCCTTAAACGTCCGGCCTTGGAGAACTTGTTGTTTGCAACTCGGGCGTCCTTGTCCTTCTTCCTGACGTCGGGTCCGAGGAGCAGGCGGTGGAGGATCTCCGGGAGGTCCTTGATGTAGCCGAGGTCGGCGATGGAGGGCAGGTTGAGGGCAAGGGTTTTGGGGTGGTGCTGGTGGAGCCAGAGTGCAGAGGCATAGAAGCCTTCCCGGTCGGATTTTCTGGTGCCGCGGACGGCACGGAGGTGGCAGACTAGCTTGAGTGCGGTGAGGGGGTTGTGATGCCAGGCGGCATCGAGGAGGGAGGTGGTGGTGGAGGGAGTGTCAAAGAACTCGTCGAGGTATGCCTTGTGCTTAGGCTGCGAGAGAGCGTGAGAGGGTGACCAAGAGATCGAGAGAGCGAGAGAAAGTGGAGATGGGAAGGGGGCTCCCAACGGTGAGGCTAGGAGCTGATGACTCTTCTCCTCCTCACGGAGATCTTTATATAGGCGTGAATGCCCTCGCTTAGTCCGCCCCCTTCCCCCACGCCCGACGGTTATGGACTCCTAAAGACTCGGCCACGCTGTAACTGCCGCCCCTCCGAAACGGCCGGATTGGGCGGCGAACGGTTCTTTATCACTTAATCACAGACCGTTCTACATCTCCCACTTGACCAAAGTGGTCAAGACATATATATACTCACACTATTCGTGTAGTATATACATGGAGATTTATCATGCGAGGATCATTATCTATGAAACATCTTCCTTGACTCATACATTCCTGAGTCCCATTAAACCAACATGTTTAATGTATGTTCCTGTTGTTATACCCTTAGTAAGGGAATCAGCCAACATGTCACTGGTAGGTATGTAGGTTACCGTAATTTCTTGCTTCGCCACTATATCTTGTATATAGTGATATTGGATCTCAATGTGTTTTCCTTTAGAACTATTAGCCCCACTATTGATCAAGCTAATCGCAGCTTGATTGTCACAATACATTTCAATTGGCCCTTTGACCAATTCGAGGTTTAAATTCTCTAGGAAACGCCTGATCCACACAGCATGAGTGGTGGCCATGCTACATGCAACGTACTCAGCCTCCTGTATATGTCGAGATACACATCCTTGTTTCTTGCTACCCCAAGAAATGGATGCACCACCAAACATGAACAGGTAACCTGATGTGGATTTTCTATCATCTACATCCCCTCCGAAATCAGCATCGGAGTATCCTACTATCTCAAGCGATTCTGCTTGATACACAAGTTTCAGATGTACTGTCCCTTTCAGATATCGAAGAATCCTCTTTACAGCTTCCCAATGTGCTGGATCGGGATTGCTTTGATATCTACTGACTAAGCTTACTGGATAGGCTAAGTCATGTCGAGTACACAACATTGCATACATTAGACTTCCCACCGCTTGTGCATATGGTACATCTAAAGATTTCTGCCCCTTTCCGAGACACTGACTCTTGCTGAGTCTCTTTCCCATCACAAGTGGTGTTGGAGCTGGAGTGTTATTCTGCATTCCAAATCTCCTTAATACAGTATGCAAATATCTTTCTTGACTAAGGCTCAATGTCCTTGAGTCCCTGTCTCTTGTTATTTTAATTCCAAGAACATAGGATGCTTCGCCCATGTCCTTCATCTCAAATTCATTGCTCAATTTCTGTTTGATTTCATTGAGCATTTGTATGTCATTACCTACGAGCAGAATGTCATCTATGTACAATGACATGGTTGCAAACATGCTCCCACTCTTCATGACATACACACAGTTATCCAATTTATTTGAAACAAATCCAAATTGAATAATTTTCTCATGAAATTTGAGATACCATTGCCGTGAAGACTGTTTTAAGCCATATAATGACTTTCTTAACTTGTAAATCTTTTTCTCCAGACCTTCAACCTGAGAACCGTCAGGTTGTCGCATATAAATCTCCTCCTTTAGTTCTCCATTAAGGAAGGCCATCTTCACATCCATTTGGAATAATTCTAAATACATATATGCGACTATGGCTAAGATCATCCGAATGGATGCAAACTTAGCCACTGGAGAGTAGGTTTCTTGGAAATCTATTCCAGCTTGCTGAGTATAACCCTTGGCAACTAATTTGGCTTTGTATTTATCAACAGTACCGTCAACTCGGTACTTTTTCTTAAATACCCACTTACATCCTATGGATTGTCTACCATCTGGCAAATCACATAATTCCCAAACACCGTTTCGCTCGATTGAGTCCAACTCATCTCTCATCGCGGCCGACCATGATTCCGACTCAGACGAAGCCATAGCTTCATCAAAGGATATGGGATCTGTACAATCCGCGACATCCTCATCCACGATGTAGCACGACGTCTCGCATCCATAGAAATGGTAATCTTCCATCCATGCGGATCGTGTTCTGGGTCTCTTGTTGCCGATTATACTCGTGGGTTGTGTGGGTCCACCCACTTCCTCTAAAGGATCATCATGTTCCATAGGTTCATTCTCTACATTTGGATGATCGATATCATCCTCAAGTTCTTGTCTAATGCTCAAGTCGTCTTCATTGTCAAGTAAGACAATCAGAGGATCTGATTCCTCTACTTCATCCTCCTTTTCTTGATGAATTTCAAGAAAAGTAGCATCACGACATTCGATCAGACCTTTAGTTTCATGGAAGAACCTATATCCTTTAGAATTCTCACTATACCCAATAAACTTGCACTTTAATGTCCTGAAGTCTAGCTTGTCCCTAAGCTGACTCGGTACCAGAACATGTGCAACACAACCCCATTTCCGGAGATGGCCCAACTCAGTCTTTCTGTCATTCCATATTTCATATGGCGTTGATTCTACGGACTTGGTGGGAATCCTATTCTGTATATAGTTCGCAGTCAACACTGCCTCTCCCCAGAATTTCGTGGAGAGTCTTGAGTGTGAAAGCATACACCTTACTGCATTCATCAAAGTTCGATTCTTTCTTTCTGCTACACCATTCTGTTGTGGTGTATAGGGCATTGTAGTCTACCTACGAATGTCTGCTTGAATGTAATAATCCTCAAAATCTTTTGAGGTATATTCCCCGCCTCTATCTGTTCTAAGAGTCTTGATTGGTTTTCCCAATCTTGTCTCCACTTCCGTCTTATATCTCTTAAATGTTTCAAGTGCTTCCGACTTTCTTCCTAAGAGATAGACATAGGAGAACTTCGAGTAGTCATCAATGAATGTTATGAAGTATTCCTTATTTCTATATGTGCTGACGCTCAATGGTCCACATATGTCCGAATGGATCAAACCTAGTAATTATGTTGACCGAATTCCGATTGAGAAAGGTCTTCTCGTCATTTTACCGGTCAGACAGTGTTTATAGGGCAATGTCCTTGCACCCGTGATCTTAGGCAACAAATTTGCCTTAATCATTTGATCCATCTTAGAATTTTCTGGATGACCCAGTCGCATGTGTCACAAGTCATAATCAGATAAATAACACAAGGAATAATCAGAAGCAACATTCATTGATTCACTAGAATTTATTACAGGAAGACAGAACCGGTCATGCTCGGGCACAAATTTTCCCATCGCATAGACCTTCTTATTCTTGCCTATAGATACATGCTTATTATAAAATCTAATTTCGAAGTCTTTCTTGAGCAACACTGGGACATATATCAGGTTCCGACGTATCCCTGGGGCATATAGTACATCATTCAGTACCATAATGCTATCTCCCAGGTCAAGTCTGTATGTCCCAACACCTTCCACGTCCAGGTAGGTGTTGTTTCCCATGAAGATCCTCTGTTCGCCTTTGCTCAGCTCCTTGAAGTCCACCAGGCCTTCCTTCGTCTTGGCGATGTGTCTGGTTGCTTCAGAGTCGATCCACCATCCATCACTGTCCGTGATGACAGAGTTGCATTCCACGACAGTCGCGAATTCCATCTTCTTCTTGCCTGTATTTTCAGGCATTTTAGAATTTCCTGGCTTCTTCTTTTTGGGGCAATTGACCTTGAAATGACCATATTTGTCACAACCGTAGCAAGAGCCGCGTGGGTATTTCCCACTCTTTCCCTTGAAATTCGCCTTGGAGGGGCCCAGTCTTTTATTTACGTGCATGGCATTTGCTTCTTCTTCCTCCTCGACCTCAAAGATCTCAGCTTTCGATCTTTGTTTGGAGAGGTCCTGCTCAATTGCCAACTGTGCAGGTAGGTCCGTCACGGACTTAATGTTGCCATTCATCCTCAGAGATGTGGCAACCATATCGAATGACGGAAGGAGACTTCCTAATATGGTTGCGATCTGCATCCTCTCCGAAAACGTGCAATCAGCAGCCGCAAGATCCTTGGCCATCACGATCATTTTATTCACGTGCTCGAGGACGCTTTCAGATTCCTTCATTTTACATGAGTTGTACTTGTGTAGAAGAAGCTGGACGCTCACTTCGGATTTGGAGTGATATTTCTCCTTAACCGCGGTCCATAGCTCGTAAGCTGATTCACAAGTCTCGAAGACCCGAATCAGGTTCAACTCCATATGGGTCAGCATAAAACTTCTAGCCCTATTATCTGTTTTTTCCCACTGTTCGCGGGACCTAATTTCTTCCACTATTGGATTCTCAGATAATGTAAGGCCGGGTTTGTCTATTATGGAGTGTATGCTATCGTGTAATAGGCCATAGTAGATCTTCCTACTCCACAACTCGTAATTAGTACCGTTAAGGTACTCTATTTTCCCTACCTCGGTGGTAATAGTCTTGCTTGTCATATTGGATCTCAAGGCCGTGTTAGGATTTCTTGTTCTCAAAAAAGAATGGAGGTGTGGCGGCGGTGATACCAGAATGGAGGTGCATCGCCGATTGGATCGTCGTCGGAGGAGCGTAACAACCAGCTCTGATACCAGTCAAAGAACTCGTCGAGGTATGCCTTGTGCTTAGGCTGCGAGAGAGCGTGTGAGGGTGACCGAGAGATCGAGAGAGCGAGAGAAAGTGGAGATGGGAAGGGGGCTCCCAACGGCGAGGCTAGGAGCTGATGACTCTTCTCCTCCTCACGGAGGTCTTTATATAGGCGTGAATGCCCTCGCTTAGTCCGCCCCCTTCCCCCACGCCCGACGGTTATGGACTCCTAAAGACTCGGCCACGCCGCAACTGCCGCCCCTCCGAAACGGCCGGATCGGGCGGAGAACGGTTCTTGACCACTTAGTCACAGGCCGTTCTACAGGGGTGTCGGGATGATGTGGAAGAAGAAGTCGAGAGAGGGGTTACCGAAGGAAAGGAAAGTCGGGGAGAGGTTCTCCGTGAGGGCGGTGGGGATGCTGTTGAAGGAGGTGGTGAGGAGCTCTTCGAGGGAGCGGCAGGTCGTGGTGGTGGTGGTGAGGGCTCGGAGGAGGGCTGTGGGAAGTGGAGGGTCTCCGGTGGGTCGAGAAGGGAAGCGGCTGGAGAAGGAGCCATTTCAGAAGGTGGTTTGGTAGTTGGGATATTTTGTGCTCGTGGAGGGAGAAGGGTTGCGGGTTCTCAAATATGGTTGTGGTTGTTGGATATGTTGTGATTTGCTTGTTGGGGGCGAATACAAAAAAGTATCCAATTATTTATGTAACTGGCCTTACCAATTAAAGATTTTTGATAAGTAGTGATTGTCGTGGACGGCCATATCGCGATATATCGGCGATATATCGGTATCGACAGGTCACCGATATATCGCCGATATGGTCGATATCGGGTATCGACAGGCCAAAAATGTGAGATTCGATCCGATGTCGACGATATGATGTCGATATATCGCCGATATATCGATATCGATATGGTACCGATATCGATATCGTTGTCCTTCCATGGTGATTGTTGGTATTGCTATTGGTAAGTTGTGCTTGTTTTATTGCTATTATTGCAACTTTTAGGACATTCTTACGGGCGATCAGGGACACTAATATAAAAGAGTAAATTAGATAAAAAGTTCTTGAATTATGCACCCAATTTCGATGCTATATCTGAACTTAACAATGCGGTACCTTATTTTTAATAGGGATATTTATGTCCATAACCTTTAATTTCATAATTACAATCATAACTCCGCATAATTGTGAATTACACACAGGACTCTAAAGAGTAGTTAACTCTTACATCCATAACCTTGTATTCACTTCCATATGATTTTCCATTAACTATGACGGTATACGTCAAATATTTTACATTTATACCATTTAAGTTCCCATTATTTACAAAGGAGGCCACTCCCCTTCCTCCTCTGCCCCCCCCCCCAACCCACCCACCTCCTCCCGTGCATCCTCCAACACCCACCAACCTCCTCCCCTTCCTCTGTGGAAGCCCTACCCACATTGATCGCCCCCTACCCCCGCCAGCAAGCACACATCGCCCCCCTGCAAGCACACATCGACCACCGACCTCCTATGCAAGAACATGTAGACTCACATATGTCCGCAAGGTGTTCGATGGAATTCTCACCAGAACACTTATTCATGGAACGACTTTCTTTCCGCCTACTACAAATCCCGTTGAGTCTCTGAGATGGAGGAGGTATTCAAGACGACGCCGGTCCGCGATATCATCTCCTAGAACTGTCTCATATCAAGATATGCGGTACAAGAATCCATGGAGAAGCGTGCAGTTGAGGCATTCATAAGAATGCTGAGAGAGGAACGTGTCAATCCCAATAGCATCACGTTGTCGATGATGCTGGTGTCATCGTCCTCCAAATCGTGTCTGGGCTTGGGTCGTCAAGTTCATTCTCATGCGATGAAGCTTGGTTTTGATACTTACATGTTTGTTGGCAGCCCATTGTTGGATATGTACTCCAAAGCGGGGCGTATAAGGGATGCGGGATTGGTTTTTGATGGTATGATGAAGAAGAGTGCCGTTGTGTTCAATACGATGATCACCGGATTCATGAGCTGTGGCATGGGTGGAGGACTCATAAAAGGCTGTTTAAATCGCTGCGCGAAAGAGATTATATCTCATGGACTGCAATGCTTGCAACTCTTGTGCAAAATGTACGGTCTGAGGAACGCCTTGTAGATGGGATGCGGGATTTACAAGAAGCGCGACGTTTTGTAGTCGGGATGCCTTGTCATTCAGATGCTATTGGATGGGTAACATTGCTAAACTCATGCAAGGTTTATGGCAACCTAGAGATTGGGAAATGTGCAGCAGAAGCACTACATTAGCTTGATCAACAGAATCCTGCTAATTATATATTGCTTTCAACTTTCAAGTATGTATGCTGCAAAAGGCAAATGGGATGAGATGGCTTTATTGCGAAAAGGAATGCGAGACGTGCAGGTGAGGAAAGAATTCATGTATTTTCAGCTGACGATCAATCGAGTCCATATATAGAGGAACTACACGATAAGATGGTAAAGACAGGATACAAGCCTGAACTGAGTAATGCCTTTCATGATGTAAATGAACATGGCAAGATAGTGATGCTTAGCCACCACAGCGAGAGACTTGCAATCACATTTGGATCGATTTTTATCCCGCATCCTTTGCTCACAAGAGTGGTGAAGAATCTAAAGGCGTGTTTGGTAACAAGATTTGGTTGGATTTGAGTAACCTCATGTGAATAGTAGATGTTTGGTAACGACAATCATCTGTCGAAGGAGAGAGAATGAAAGTTAATTCAAGATTTCCCGGGGACAGGTCCCCCTGCTGATCACGCAACCAAACCAAAAAGCACTTACCAGTAAAGTGATCAGTACCGTAAGATCAACTAGAAATATGGCAGGCAAATATAGCCTGATTAACATACCAAACTCCAAAACAATGAACTTCAGGTACAGTAGACACATTAAGCGTGATTGGCGCCTGAATCTACTCCGACCATAATCTGCAACTAAATTGGAAAACCATCACAATTTCACAGCTGCCAACCCAATTCCAGATGCCAAGTAAATGCTTCATTCATCCAGTCTTCCTTACCTAGTATCCGTAATTACTTCCATAACCAACACCGTAGCCGCCTGAGGGAGGTGCTCCTGGTCCTGTGTTCTGCGGAGGTGCTGACATGTACATATTGTTGCCATGATTTGGGTAGGAATTATAGCCTTGGTCCATGGATAGAGGCGGTCCAGCGTTTTGTGGAGGTGCTGCTGCTTCTGCCATGAAATTCTGAAATATAGGCAGGAAGTTCGCATCAGTGCAAACTGACATTCTATAGCAACAAAACAAGCAAGCAACGAAACTACATGCAGAATTCGGCAAAACTATAAGTAGGGTGGATCTCGTGTGTATCATGGGAGGGCCATGGCGCATCCATGATTTTTATGTTTCACTTGCATAATGTTTTAAGTTTTTAACAAGGCCCCTCCTTAAATATAAATCCAGCTCATCTGAAGTAAGGATACAAACTAGGGATGAAAATGAATGTGAATATATTCATATCCGATCTGCTATCGTATTCGTTTTATACATATTTTGACATTTGCATTCGTATACGTTCTAAAATGCATGTGGATATGGATATCACTTTGACATTCGCTAATATTTGCATTCGTATTCGTTTATTCGTTTTTGAACATAAGTATAGTCATAAATTTATTTATAAATGTACGTAATAAAATGTTATGATTGCATTCACTATTGTTGATATAAATGTTATAAAATTACAATATCTGGTACATCTATTTTATGTTTAAACCATCCTAAACATGTATATTTTAGTTAAACTATAAAATATTTCTGTTATTATTTGCATACGATTCGTATTCATTTTACATTCGTATTCGTTTTTAAGGATATGGTAACACATTTTTCACATTCGCCAATATTCGTATCCGCATTCGTATTCGTATTTTAAAATAGATAAAGATATGATTATACCTATATTCATATATGTATCCGATCATTTTCATCCACAGTACAAACCAACTTAATGGTCTAGTGGTAGAGCAATGTGCTTACAATTTTGTGGAGCAAGATTCAAGTCCCCTTGCCTGCATTTCTCCTTCTTTAATAAAATTTAATCAAATCACTTTTAAAATATAGAAGTTATAGGTATAATTTGATATAAATTGAGATTCAAGCTCCATGTACCTCACCATTATTTCTAGCACTCCTTGTAAGTGAAATAGATTTTGTCGCTGTCATTTCCTTCTCACCATGCAATTTTTTGTTTTGAAAATTCACTTGATGATTTAACCTTGGAGACGGATTTAGTATGTGACGATATTCACATACTTGACCCTTCCTTGATAAGTTCCTAGTTCCACCCCTAATTATAACATATTCAAGAAGCCATACTACAGATTGTCGACATTTAATAGAGTGGACGTTGGAACTCTTATAAGGCACCTAAGATTAACCAAGTTTTTGTAAAGTATATTACCTGTATCAACTGCTGTGCAGTTTGAACCTGTGTGGCACTGCCATTGATCTCAACAGTCATCTCCCCTGGAACACCCCTTGTCTCTTGTATAGTTATGGTAGCTCCACTAGCACGCCGAATATAGCTAATGCTTGCACCACCCGACCCAATTACAGCATCAGCATATGAAAGAGAAATTTGCATATGCTGTGTCACCTGCACCAGCATATTAAAATCTCTGATCACCAAGTCCCATCCCATCACAAGTCCAGAACCAACAAAAAAAATTCCTTAACTTTATCCATAGATGTTATGGTGTGCAACCAATAAGTTGGGTCATAAAAGTACCTGGGACATAACAGCCTGTGGCTGTTGATTTGCTGAATGAACCCCCATTGTTGGTGGTTCCCTTCCATAAGTGGACACACCATGGTGAGGTGGTTTTTCAACATGCTGGAGCTCTGGTGGACCGGGTGGTGGTGGATAGAAGGCATCATGAGGATGTGGAGGCATGAATTGAGGGTTGACACCGTAACCACCTGGTGCATTTGGAGGGGGACCCTGAGGATAGCCCCAAGGTTGTGGAACTTGTGGTGGTGGCATGTTATGTTCCATACGAGCATTGGCCATAGACATCTGCAGGACATGTGCAAAAAATGGAGACAATAAAATTATGTTCTAATGATTCATAGTCATTTCGCAGCTTAAAAAAATCGCCAGAAACAAATTATCCAAACATCAGAGTAATACACAAAATTGTTAACCAAGTTGCTCACATTCATTTCAAAAAGGGGAAGCACGCTTTTATCTACCAAAAATTTCCTCAATTGTCTAGCAATCAATTCCACAGCTTTATGCACTCCAGAAGGCTGTCCTTGTATCTCGACAACTCTGTCATCATGCAAAGCCAGAATAGGCAATTCCTCTGCAGAAAAATCTAATATCAGAATTATAAAAAAGAAATCCAGACATTAAAACACGATAATTTCTTTACAGAAAGAACGCATGAATTGGATGGCAACAAAACAATGTATTGCTATACTTGATTAACCAATTTGCTTCTAGAAGTCCGTAATATTTTTAGAAAATAACGTCATGGGAACCGACTCCAGTAATAATCCTTTAACGTCAGTAGGCAAAACAGTAGGTAACAAAACTTGGTCAGTTTCATTTCATAGCGAGAACTCACATGATCAGAGATAGTGAGATATTAAAACCTACAACTCCATCGAAAGCCAATGTATTTTTTTTCAGAACCATGATCAACATCACAGATTGACTAGATATTAAGTAGCACCTACACTGACTATACCCATAAGAAAGCAACATACAGACAACTTGGATAATAGCACATCGCAAGTACTTCAGAAATGTATATAAAACAAGACGATCTGGTCCAACACAAAGAATCAAACTTTGAAACACGAATATATAATTAATTTGGCTACAAATTTTCTCATAGGAAAACAAAAGCAAAGAACATGGATATATACCAACTATACGAACAGCAGAATTAGATGCCTCCTGAATGGACTTGATCGTTGATCCCTGTTTACCAATCAAACTACCAGCCTGTGATGCTGCAACAAGAAGGCGTGTTTTAACGGCATTCCCGTCATTTCCTGGACCTTGTGACTGCTCACCCTCCAAACCATCAATAGCACGCATGTGAATTCGAAGCAATCCATCAATTGCCGGGGGAAGCACATTATCGGGCTCCTCTTTTGCAGAAATAATAACCTAAAAAAAGGAGAACAACATCGTAAGTAAACAAAAGGTACAAAAACTAAAGAGTATCTTGTCTAAACCATTACGGTAAGTCGTTAACTTTCTTAAATATTCTATTTTTATGATAAAAATCACTAACTTTTGTAAATGATCTTACAATACAAATGAAGTGTGTAAAAAACAAGTCAATGCAGACCGTTCACTCACTGACTAACATAAAATATTGAAACCAATATCATCTCCATATAGATTTTTAAAGTCAATACCTAGTGCATTATAGAGATCATAATGGTAAAACCCAAAAAAGAAAATGAAACGACACTGATACCAGCGTTTGCTTTTATGAATATTCCACAAGAATGCAGATACTGACTTAAGCAAAATGATGAAGATAACATAAAATTCGTTTTAAAGAGCAACAAAATGGCTTTCCAAGTTAAACCTCAACCACGTACATGCCTTCGACGCCTCCAAAAAATACCAATCCAAGGTTAATAAATCACGTATAGCAAGGCTTATAAATTTAATTTTGTCACTCTCCAAAATATTCAGCTTTCGATGACAGCTTTATGTAGGCAGTCATTCAGTAAATGATTACCCATCATACAAATCCAATAAACCGAGTCATTCCTCAATTCCATTTTGAAAAAAAAAATCCACTTCCATCTCTCACATTTAACTTTCATTCCCACATGCACAGCCAATCATTACTTAAAAAATGCATATATACCAGCTCTAATTTCACTTTCTAGAGCCTCTATGATAATATTCCAAGTTTGATGGTTTAAGTCAGTGTATTTTTCTTCTTCAAAAAGATGTTAGCAGAAAGAAAACATGTATATTTAATTCACCCTAGCACAACCACAAAGTAAATGCAAGAGGCAAGACCTGCTCTTAGATATTGTTTTGTACCATAAGACTAATTTGGATAAATATATAATATGGCTAACCAAGGACAGGATAACAATGAGAAGTTGACTATCCTAAACATTTTGTCTGGGATTTTCTACAAATAATGCAAGTTCTAAAGTCTACCTGTTTGGAAGTAGTAAAATAAAGTTATGAGACGTATGCTGGGATACCTAAAATGAAAATAACTTTAGAACAATTTTCTATTATGCATGTTATTTAAACAGAAAACAGATTACTAAATAACTAACTTGAGTAGAAATAAAAAAATGATTGATTAAGATAATATGAAACAAATGAATAAAATTGATCGGCATAAACATATGCTGTCATATATGATAGTTTATAAAGAAATAAGGCAATAAACATATATTCTTTTAAAGGCAAATTATGACTATACTTGGATGCGGCACTGAGGGAAGAATTAACATCATTCAATCAAATAAGAAAAACAGAAATATATTTATAAAAAGTTCAAGACAAATGATTAGCTATTCAATTATGGTTATATCAATAGTTGGCATCCAGAAAACGAGATGACTAATAGTCATCTCTCTTTGACCTCAGATCTCTCAGGAGAGTCGATGGAACATAGCATAAACATTTCAAGATAATCTTATGGGGATCTTTTTCTAATACACATGCTCTCGCTCCAAACAGGTGCAAGATTAAAAAAAGAACCAGATTCTGGGCCTTGCAAGACACTGACCTCTTCTTAGGCAGGGAGTTGTCACTAAGATGATGATCAAATGGACGCTTCCGTTCATATTACTGTTCTGCTGTTGATTTGTTTGGTGACTGGTGAGATGGATCTGTGCTCCCTGCTACTCAGGTACATAACGAACTTCTTGGTATGCTGATCCTAGACTCCCATGTCAGCATGGTTGACTGGTAGATGAAATATGTTTTTTCTCTATCTGCTCCAAACAGCTTACGACTGTTCTAAATAGGTACCCATCCAGACTTCATTGACAATTAACACAAGGCTTGAGGTACTGCCAAAAGGGGTATCTCCAACACAAACATTCAATATCCCCTTTTTCATCGACCAGCATTTCACCAGAAGCTCTCAAATCCCAAACATCCACCTACAATATGATACCATCTCCCAAATTTGTCAAAAAAATGAACCCTAAAATATGGCAAGTTCCACATCCTATGATTTGTATCCACAAAGTGCAAATGTCATCTTGTCCACAATCACAGCCCTCTTTCTCTCCTTTAAGCAGTGGTCGCATCTTCAGTTGTGACCTCGCTTTCCACATCAACAAATAATCTAGCGCAAAACATATTCTACACTCCTGGATTGCTCTTCGAGTGCACTATGCACAGCTTGGACTAAGAAGTGGGGATGCAATCGTATATGGATACATCTTCCAATTCGCTATCCGTATATACACTGTATAATGATTTTGATATATGTATCCATAATTATTTTAAATGTGTATGAATATTACTCAGATCGGTAAATAACTGTGTCAATATTCATTACAATACCCTAACATAGTTATAGATTCATCTATAATTGCATATAAAAATTTATTATGTCTTGGTTAACCATATTTGATACAACTATTTTGAACTAAATTCAACTATCTATTTGTATCGTGTGTAAATCATCAAATACGTGTATTTTTTCTACTATCTATTTCAAATTTGTATCTGGTCAATATGCATGCCTGCTTTGAAGGACACAATAATACATTTTTCATAACCATCAATATTTTGCATAAAAGGAATCCAAGGAATCCCACAAAGAGAGATGATTTGCCTAGGTGGAGATCTTCATGGACATGTGGGAAAGGATGCTTCAAGGTATGCTAGTGTTCATGGAGGACATAGCATCGGGGATAGAAATGAAGAGGGAAAAGTCTTTCTGGATTTTGTAATAGCTTATGATCTTTTCATTGCAAATACTCTCTTCAAGAAGAGTGAGGATCATTTAATTACTTACAAAAGTGGCTCGACTAGGACACAGATATATTACTTTATGCTGAGAAGAGGAGATCATTTGTGTTGCAAAGACTGCAAAAAAATCCCAGTAGAGAGTTTGTTCATCCAACATCGTTTGTTAGTCATGGATATGCAAATAAAAGGGCTAGTAAAGAAAGGAGGGTTTCCAAGATCACTAAACTAGACGATGGATTCTTCAATTGAAGCAATCAAGCTTTAGGGAGAAGGTTTTAGAAGACTTATCTTGGGATTGTAACGGAAGTGCTAATGAGATGTAGGAGGCGGTAACATCTTGTATCCAAAGGATAACCAAAGAGATGCTAGACGAGTCAAAGGGAAGAGCTCCAGGTCAAAAGGAGGATTGGTGGTGGAGTAGAGGGGTGCAAGAGAAGCCCAAAATTAAAAGAGCTTGCTTTAAAGCTATGTTTAAGTATAGAACAGATGAAACTATCACAAACTACAAAATAGCGAAGAAGGAAACAATGAAAGCAGTAAGCAAAGTTAAGTCAAAAGCTTATGAAGTTTTGTATAAAAATCTCGACTCTAAGGAGGACCAAAAGGATATATTCAGGATAACTAAAGCAAGAGAAAGAAAGACCAAAGATCTATCTCAAGTGAGATGCATTAAGGATGAGGAAGGTCGCGTACTTGTTACTCAGAAGGATATAGAGACTAGATGGAAGCAATACTTCCATAAGTTTTCATTGGAGAAGGAA
Source organism: Ottelia alismoides (assembly GCA_037367405.1). Lineage (NCBI taxonomy): Eukaryota > Viridiplantae > Streptophyta > Magnoliopsida > Alismatales > Hydrocharitaceae > Ottelia > Ottelia alismoides. The sequence goes on along the minus strand of JAZKJV010000737.1, from coordinate 184,477 downwards.
ATAGAGAGATCACTTTACGAACTCTAGCAAGTCCTGGAAGTTACTTGAATCGTGCAAGCTACAGACGAATACAAAGGAAGGAAGTAGAGAAGGCTTTGGAAGTTATGAGACATGGGAAATGTGTAGGACCTGATGACACTCCTATAAATGTTTGGAGAGTTTTAGGAGAGCATGGTTTGACTTGGCATACAAATTTATTCAATGTTATTTGGCGAAGCAAGAAAATACCTGAAGAATGTAGGAGAAGCATCATGGTGCCTCTTTATAAGAACAAAGGAGACATTCAAAATTGTTCAAATTACAAAGGTATCAAGCTGATAAGTCACACTATGAAAATTTGGGAACATGTAATCGAAAGAAGGTTAAGGAAAGTTTCTAAAGTAAAAGAAAATCAATTCGGATTCATGCAAGATCACTCAACTATTGAAGTCATCCACTTGTTGAGGAGAACAATGAAGATTTACAGAGCCAAAAGGAAGAACTTCTACATGATTCTTATTGATTTAGAGAAGGCTTATGATTTTGTTCCACGGAGGATATTGTGGAGAGTTCTGAAGAATAGACAAGTACATGTCTAATACATTAACCGCGTAAAAGAGGTGTATGATAAGGCTTCATCTTGTCTAAGGATATCGTCTGGGAAGACTGACTATTTCGTCATCAACATTAGTCTGCATCAAGGTTAAACTTTAAGTCCATTCTTTTTTACTTTGATTATGGACGAGTTGACAAGTCACATCTAGGATGAGATACCTTGGTGTATGCTATTCGCTGATGATATTGTTTTGATTGATGAGAGTAGAGATGGAGTAAATGATAAGCTTGAGATTTGGAGAGATGGGAGACTAAAGGATTTCATATAAGTAGGGCTAAGACTAAATATATGGAGTGTACTTTTGATGGAAGCAACGGTGATGGAATCGAGGTTAAGATCGATGATAATAACATTCAGAAGAAAGATTATTTTAGATACTTAGGATTTATTTTGCAACATGACAGAGAAATTAATAGAGATAATACAAATAGAATAAAGGGATATTTACCCAGCATACCCTGAAATCTTTCGAAATAATCTTGCTAACTCTTACCCTACAGACCCTGTGGTTAACCCCCGTTAATTGACTCGTTAAAATTAACCTGATTCTGTTATATTCATTTATATTATACCCAATTTGTTTATTAAATTTACAAGGAGTGCCACTATCTAAGACCCCCCCTCCTCCGCATCCTCGGCGATGCGGCTATCCCCCAATTTGTTTATTAAATTTACAAGGAGGTTGCATGTGGCTGGAGGCAGTGGGGCAGAGGGCACGCTGCTGCTACATGCGTGAGGCTGCAGGTGCAGTGCGTGAGAGGCGACTGGTGGAGAGTTGCGGCCAGGGGCGTGGGGGCGCATGATCGACAGTGCTGGAGTGCAGCAGGGGTTCTGGAGCAGGCGCGATCGCAAGAGGTGCTGCGACGGTGGGAGGTGCACAACCTAGAGGATGGTTGCGATTAAGGCGATGGCCACAGATGAACACACATAGGGGCGTGGTGGTGACAAAGGCAGTGACCATTGACGGAGATGCAGCGACCTGCTACTGGTGGGTGTGCAGCCGTGTGCAGAAGGGTGACTCCAAGGGGACGACTGCGTGATGGCTCTGTTGGAGAGGGTGCACGCAGATGCGGACGGGACGAGGTGATGCAGCGGCTGCGCACAGCTTCGACAGTGGCTCGCGCTTGAGCTGAACACAATGGATTTGGACCTCCGTGGAGATGCTGCAGGAGCCGCATGTGGCATGCGACATGGAGGTGCTGGGCTCGCGTAGGAGCAGAGACCGGAAGGGGAAAACCTAGGGGTGATGGAGGAGAACGAGAGGCTGCGGGGGATGGTGGAGGAGCTCTCCGTGAGGGCCGGCGAGCTCGAGAGGAAGCTCCGACGGTTGGGCCGGAGGAGGAGGGGGAGGAGGATGCCGCCTGAGGAGTCGACCGTATCGGAGGATCTTCACTGCCCGATCTCAATCCGATGTCCCAGATCCGCCTGAGGAGTCGATCGGGTTTGGATTTCTCTGCATTCGATTTCTTTTGGGTCGCCCAAAGAGGAAAGGGACGATGGAAGGATAAAGGGGGCAGCACGTGAAGGGCTGATTAAACTCTAGCCGTCCGATCAGGGATGGGTTAGATTAACTTGTTTCTAACTCAAAGAAGTTAACTGTAGATGTGTCAATTTAACGGTAGGGTTCATGGGGTAAAACGAAGCAAGATTACGGGGTCGAGGGAGGAATTATGATGTTTCAAAGGTCGTAGAGGTAATTTCAAAAGATTTCAGGGTCTGCTGGGTAAATATCCCTAGAATAAATACAGGTTGGCTAAAGTGGAGAGGAGTATCTACTGTTCTCTGTGATAAGAAATTCCTTTGAAAATCAAAGAAAAGTTTTACAAAGTAGTTGTGAGCAAGGTTTAAAAAAGCGTGAGGCGTTCCGAGGCGTTTTTTTTCTGAAATTGAGACAAGATGTAAGCCTCGAGATGGTCGAGGTGTATGCGAGAGAATCACTTAAGGTGGTTTGGCCATTTGCAAAGGAGGTCGACTGATGCGCCGGTAAGGCACTGTGAGTTTTAGAATGTTGAGCCAGCTAAAAAGGGCGAGGAAGGACCAAGAAGTGTTGGAATGAGACTATACGGATGGACATTAGTTTTTTGGATCTAAGCCCAAAAATGACCCAAGATAGATTTGAATGGAGGCAAAGAATCCATGTAGCCGACCGTACTTAATGTGGGAAAAGACTTTGTTGTTGTTGTATCAATATTTTTATCTATATCTGTATCAGATTTTAAAACCAAGGTATAACGCATGTATGCATTCCGTATCTATCCATTTACATCCATACTCCCAAGGGTCCCACACTACTTCTACAAGGTCAAACCATCCAATAAGGTCACTAAAGAGATAATGCCCTACATTTTGTAATCTGAAAGCTGCAGAGCAAAAATCAGGTGTCGTATTCATCTTCAAGTCCCGTAAATGTGCAGTCCACGTGTTCCCATAGGCAACCAAACCACAGAACCTAGTATTAATCTATAGTAAAGTTCCTTACCAATTAATCCTCAAACCAAAACTTGGAGCGAGTAATCCATGCCGTCACTACTAGCCAAGGTTCCTTCAACTAAAACCCCTGTATCCTTGAAATTACAATCAACAAACTCCTTCAGAAAATCGATAACCTCCTTGGCAACCTAAACTTTTTCACAAACAATGCTATCCCATAGCACCTTTCAAGAATAGCCATCTCCAATGCTCACTACACCCCTCCCAAAATAAACTCTGAACCCATTTTTGTCATCAGAACCTCATTAAAAAACTTAATGATACACACCTCATAGGACCAAGGTTCCTTTTTGCATACAAAGCCCCGATCCACCTCCTTTGACTTGAACACTTCCCCCAACTTCGAGTCACAGGTCTCCATCTTCATCCTCGTGTCCTTCCATACAACCTCCTCGTGATGCTTTGCCTTTCTTGATATCCTGAATATCAACCATGAAGATAAGTGGCAAAAAAGACCTCAAGAGCAACAACTATCACCCTCTGGACAATAGCTTCGACCTCCAGCTATCAAGCTTCAATTTAATTCTCTCAAGAAAGGCCCCCAATCCACAAATCTCAAGGTCAAAGAAATGCATAACTACCAACTCAATGCACTATGTATGCGGCACCTCTGCACAGCAACAACACCTTCGAGATGTGCTTATTGAACAGACCCACCACAAACATCATTGTGTCATCAGCAAAGTGAAAAGTTTCCACCTATGTCGGGCATGTCCCGTCCACAAAGAAGCTCGAATCCCTCTAGAAGCCAGGAAGGTCCCTGATGCCAGGACATCCACAGCAAGAACAAAGTTGAAACAACATTGGAAAGGCAATAATCATGTTACTTTAATGGATATATACTAAGAAATCCACTGATCCATTTAGTTTAATAGTTTATCAATCAACTACACAATGAGGACATGCAGAGTAAATCGATATATAAAGGAAAAGAGTGACACTACAGTCAAAAAAAGGAAATGATATCAGCACTAAAGTAGGGAGTTACGCCAACCTTCTTTCGAGAAAGATGGAAAAACTCAAGATAAACACGAGAGGCTGGAGACTTGACGTACCCCGATCCCTGGTAGGAGGTTAATCAACATTTTTTGTTGTATTCCCCTTGTCCAGTCCCAAATGTAAAATAACATGTGTAAGCACTCAGTGTGACAATGCAAGTGGAATACTAGACACATCTTCAGCAAGGCCTTAAATGTCGGGTTCGGTCACCATTTCGATGACCGACCGAGAAAGAATTTCGGTAGAATTTCGGTCGAAATTTCGGTCATATCGATCATTTTTTGTATTAGAGCTCTCATATTTTGGTCATTTCGGTCGAATTTCGATTTCGTCAGGATATCGATATTCAACAGAAATTCGATTGAATTTCGCTGAAAATTGAGGACATGATCTTCAGTCACCATTACCATATGGTTTAAGTTTCGAGTCTGAGAAGTATGGAACATTTAGTTACAAAGATAACAGCTAAAATATCACTTATAAGGCAGCTATGATTTGCAAAGGCAGCTCCTCCAGTAATAGATATAGAAAGTAAGATAATGAAGTCATCACCCCCCCCCCCACCCCACACACACACACACAAAACCACATTAAAAGGCCCAACAGGAAGCCATCCGACCAATTTGACAAGAAGTTGCAAGCCCACCTGATCAAAACAAACCTGAACTAAACTAATCAGGTCCCCATGAAAGACAAGAGCAGCATTCTTAGAGGGGTAAAATGAGATTCCCAATGCATACAAAGGATCTTACAAGCATGGAAGGCCATATCGTGATATATCGGTATCAACAAGTGATGCAGCGTGACCCCAAATTATGGGGCCACATTTATTTAATTAGATAATTATCAATTTTATTTACGTTTTTGGGTCTAATTTAATAATCGAGATCGCATGTGATCTCAACGTTGATTTCGTAGAGTTTAATTATAATTGTTGGTCAATTAAATAATTAGAGTCCAATTAAGGTAGTTAGAGGTCAATTAGGATTAAATTAGTTGTTAATTTGATTTATTTACTATTTTTGTAAACCCTCTCTCCTATATAAAGAGAGGGTAGTCCATTGTTCTAGTCAGTCCATTATGAATTAAAGTTTGAGATTTTATCTCTCTCCTCTCTATTTTCTCTCCTCCCTCCACGCGATCTCCGCGGTTCTTCCTCCTTCAACCCCGCGCATTCCGGCGTGTTTCTCTTCTCAACCATTCTCTTCTTCTCCACGAAAATCCACCGTTAAAAAATTATTTTTATCGACGCCGCGAAAAGCCGTTTGCATCAATTGGTATCAGAGCATGGCCTTTAGATCGTCCTCACGATCTAACGATCTGTCCCGGCGCCCGCACCGACACCATCGTTCATCCGAGCAAACGCGACGAGCCATCTCCACCATCGACGCCACCTTCAAAGAGACGGGGGACATGATTCGTGATTTGCAGGACAACCTCCAATCCATGTCTCGGAACCTAATGGCCTACTTTGAGGCCTACCGCGACGCCCAAGCAAAGCCGCCGACCTCCGAAGCCGTTGTCGCGAGCTTTGACGACGGAAAACTCGCCGTGGAAGCCGATCAAGCCGCTGTCCCGATCGTTTTGGAAGAAAAAATCGAAGAAAGGAGCGAAACGCTTGCTGTTCAGAATATTTCAGATCAGTCCCCGTCATCAACGGCCGCCCCAATCGCCGTCCCAGCCCCTCCTGCGGCTCCCCAGGCCGAGCAGGTCCTCGCCGCCCCACCGGCGGTCAATCCCGCTGTCCCAACGACCCCAACCCCAGCCGCTCGAGCATCCCAACACGCCACGACGCCAACAACTCAGCTTCACGACGCTCCACCAACCCGCTACCCCGACCACCTGGAGATTTGCCCACTGTACATCCTCGTCCCCAGCCATCGCACCGCCAAGCCCTCTATCGATCACCACAGCTCACAACAGTGCGCCCCTCCCCGCGCGCCCCTCTCCACCGCGCGCTCCTCCCCGACGCGCGCTCCGCCGTTTCCCCCCCGCGCGCACCTACGGGCGACGCGCACCCTCCGCCCAGGCCTGCCCAACGCAACTGCACCGCCCCGGCAGGATCGCCACCCCGCAGCCCACTCCCTCGCCGTACTCCGCCAACGCCTCCACGTCGCTGCCGCCCCCCCGCGCCACCACCTCGTCCTCGACGACTTCCCTCCTGTGCCACGCCGCCTTTTGTGGGTGAAGGCAGAAACCCCCACACGCGGTAGCCTTCCAGCCCTCGCCCCGACGCTGCCGATGAGTAGGCGCCGCCCTCTACCGCGTTGTATACGCGAGGAGTTTAGGCGAACCCTAACGGGTGAGCCGAAGTTTGTGGGATGCGAATCCCAGGACTTGTGGGATTGGATTTGGAGAAATTGCAAAATGAAGTGTCCAAAAATATCTATTTACAGAAAGGTCCGGAGCTTGCTGAGAAGGAAGGAAAATAAAGAAGTGCGAAATTTACGCCCATACCCCTGGCGGCGGAAAAATTTAAAGAAGAAGGCTGCAAGCATGAATTTAGGGAACCTTCCTTATCCAAATAGGACTAGGATCTTGGGTTTTCCCTATTTAAGGACCCCATGGCTTCAATTTTTAGACACATCTCCCCTTCTCCTTTCCTTGTGCCATTACTTTATTATGGCTTCCCCAAGGACCCTCTTCTCCAAGCCCCACCAATTTTTTGAGCATCATGGGAAGCAGTCAACAGTCGAGACGCCGCCGCCGTACGCACCGCACCTGTTCTTCAACCACGGCAGCCGCGCCCCTTCCGCCCGCACATGGATTCCGCCGTACGCGCCCCACATGTTTTTTCAGAAGATAATTAAAACCGCCGAGCCTGCAGTTCACGCAATTCGTCAGGAGCCGAATTTTTGAAAGCGGTGGAGAGTTGATGCAGCGTGACCCCAAATTATGGGGCCACATTTATTTAATTAGATAATTATCAATTTTATTTACGTTTTTGGGTCTAATTTAATAATCGAGATCGCATGTGATCTCAACGTTGATTTCGTAGAGTTTAATTATAATTGTTGGTCAATTAAATAATTAGAGTCCAATTAAGGTAGTTAGAGGTCAATTAGGATTAAATTAGTTGTTAATTTGATTTATTTACTATTTTTGTAAACCCTCTCTCCTATATAAAGAGATGGTAGTCCATTGTTCTAGTCAGTCCATTATGAATTAAAGTTTGAGATTTTATCTCTCTCCTCTCTATTTTCTCTCCTCCCTCCACGCGATCTCCGCGGTTCTTCCTCCTTCAACCCCGCGCATTCCGGCGTGTTTCTCTTCTCAACCATTCTCTTCTTCTCCACGAAAATCCACCGTTAAAAAATTATTTTTATCGACGCCGCGAAAAGCCGTTTGCATCAACAAGTGACCGGTATATCGTCGATATGGTCGATATTTGGCCTTCCCAGGCTATTTTATTCACAATCTCGGTTCGATATAGGTGATATGGCGTCGATATATCGACGATATATTATATCAACATGGTACCGATATCGATACCGATATCGATATGGCCATACTTGCTTACAAGGACCAGCTCGACATCCAAAAATATTGGCACTCCCCAAAGGATCAAAAATTATGACAGAACATCAGCATGACACTTGGAAATCTCATACCCAAAGCACCGCCAAATCGACGGTCAAGCCAGAGATCAACCAGATCCCAGGAAAACCCAACACCCTTGTGGGAGGACCAGACCATCAGTCAGGCCAAAGGATCCACACATGGAAGGAAATATCGGCGATATATTGGCGATATATTGCCGATATATCGATATCGACATGGGACCAATATGGGCACCGATATGGCGATATATCCCGATTTTCAGGCATTTTCTTCACAAAGGCTCGTCGATATGCGCGATATTTCAGAGATATATCATCGATATATCGACGAAATATCGTATCGATACGATATCGAAACGATATCGATATCGATACGACCTTCTATGGATCCACCTGACACTCGAAAATCTCAGTGCCCTTAAGGAGTGCCAGACCGAAAGCCCATGGATTAATCTAACACCTGGAGATAATGCTCGTTGATCGATCTAACATCTGAAGATCTCGATGCCAAAAAAATGATCAGTTGAGCATAAGACAAGGTAAAAGAGATTAACAATAATCATGTATATAAGTAGAATATTTTGCTCGAAAAGAGGCACCAAATTATGGCATCTTGAATACACAATACAAGTTACGTCTTATCTCTCCTTTAGAGACTAAGGCAATCACTCAAAAGCCGCATCCTAATGAATTGGATAACTACACTTTCTCGATGACGTACATCTTAATTTCATGGAATCTGATAAAAAAATCTTGTGTGTGTATTTGATTCTTCCCTTGCAAATCTTTCCTCTGGTGAACAATAATTCCACATCTGATAATCGAACTTGTTTCACTTGTTAGACTGGGCTTGTCATAAATAATCACAAAAGGCCTAACAAAGTTCCAATCGTGACTAGCACCTGAAAAAATCATCACAGATAAAGAACAGCTCCGTGCTAGAAAACTCCAATCACACTTAAATTTAAAAGTAAACCAAAAGGCCTTGCATGCAGCTTTAGGTGAGGAGAAATGGATGGTTGGACATGGTTGGCAGGCTTTGGGATGGTGAAGATTTGTGGGAAGCGATAGTCAATACAAGGATGAGGAGGCGTCTCCAAACGTCTTGCAATGACCCAATGATCAAGAAGGCCTTCGATTGTTGGATCTGTGTTGGGAGTCATATTCTAGGTAATAGACACAAAAAACAAGTATCACAACACTCAACCAAACAGCTCCCACGAACATTCATGCCTTCGGTTTTGCCTAAACTATGGTGCACTCCAGCAGCATAACTATTTACTAGGATGGGAAAAGAAAGATCATAGAGGAGAAGGTTATCAAAGCAGCTACATGCTAACGAAGAAGGGAGAGAGGATGGACAGATTGCCTATATACATGGAATAGCATAGTATTAAAGAATGGCATTAGATATGGAATGCAACTATAATTGCAGGTTGGGGTGGACAAGGTATAAATGGATGTAAAGAAAGAAGTCGTTTTCGATTAGTCCATCAGCCCATCTGATGGCACGTAATGTTTATCAAATTTCAAAAAATGCTAAACTCAGGTCCATGAACCAAGCACATGAAATCCACATCCAATTCTACTTATTACCAATAGCTTTAATGAATACAAATCAACAAACTAAAAGGATGGACATGGAATGTTGAAGTTTAGACTTCAAAACAAGTTAAAGGAAGATTAGATCGGATGATAAATTCAAATCACGTTGAGGGAACATTGACGCAGTTGAATCTTTAATGAAAATAGGAGCAAGAAATGTAACAATGGGAGAGAGGGGGGGAAGATGTTTTAAATGGAGAATCAAGAATAAGAGATGTTTAGTTGGAACCCCTCTAATGTTCTGATGGTAAAGCAGTGGGTTCTCAATCTAAGGACCAAGATTCAACTCCACCCTCCCCCCTTAACTAGTAAAAAAGGAGCTATTTAGCTTTGCGTTTACACCTCGCCTCTTCCCTCAATCAATACAACTCTAGCCAATCAATCTGAGTCTAATGGAAGCCACCAACAAAGACGGAGAAGGGTTTTTAGAAAGAGAATATGAACTCAAGAGCATGGTCTCAAATTTCAGCGAAATTCGGTCGAATTTCTGTCGAATATCGATATCTAGTCAAAATTGAAATTCGACTGAAATGGTTGAATTGACCGAAATATGGGGGACCCAAGTACATAAAATGACCGAAATTTCTGTCGAAATTTGACAGTCACCGAAATGGTGACTGAAACCGACATTTAGGGCCTTGCTCAAGAGTAGGAGAATATGGAATATGAAGGAAAATGGGGATATTGATAACCACATCATTTAACCAAAGGACATCTCCAAAGGTTAGAAATCTTGAAATCACAAAAATAAAATTACAATAAGAAAAAAATAAAATAAATTGAACGTATAATTGGACTATCACATGTTAATGAAATTGCTGGAAAGCAAGTTTGTAATGGGGAAACATCAAATCAACCAGCCCAATTAATTTAAATAAAGATATAAATGCGGTATCTAATTATGGCAAAAATGAAGAGCCCCATAGATTCATCATATATTGGAAATATGGACACACATAACTATAGTGCTTTGCCTATTTCTCTATGCAATTCCACTTCATAGTTTTCCTCTATCACCCATTCATTTTGAGTGGATGATCATGGATTTCTTCATCTCAACAGCATAAAGTTGGCAGCTATCGCCCTGTCGGTCACACCTGGATGGACAAGTGTCCTCGAAAACTGATTGCATACAGCAAAAAACGATGCAGGAGATGATGCTCGTTGTATTGAATTTTGACTTAATACCCATTTAGCTCACTTATATTGCGTTAGAGTATAAATAGAAGCTCTAATTTATAATCTCTGTTAGAGTTGATTTAGTCAGGTTAAAATGGTTTCTTATTGTCTTAGCCGTTTACATTATGATAGGAGCCATCATGCATTTTTTAAATTCTTTATCGATTTTGAAGACATCGCTGCCAAATTCCAAGGACTTGTATTCCCATGTAAGTCATGAATCAATTAGAAAATGAAGCTTGATTTAAGAAAACCATAATGAAAATGCGTACTCCATAAATCCCACTTTTCACTGCCATTCACTTCTCAACCCTAGTAGCTACACATGTTCCCCTCTTCTCATTCCATTCTCGCATACCTACATAAATTGATTAATGCCAAAGCATCGTCACTAATTCGAGAATCTCCAACAACAATTAATACAAACGAGAGGAATCAGAAAAAGAGACAGGCAAGACATAAGTAACAACAAGTGCCATGCAACATGATTTGGAAGAGGGAATGGACATTAGCTTCATACAAAAAGCCCATTTCAAAAAAGTCCAATTTCACACTGATCCATGACCTTAGGTAGAGAATAGAAGTCCTAGTTCAACTTAAAATGTGTTTCATAAAAATAAATAATAAATATAAATCGGGAAATACATGTAGTTTGTATATTATTATTTAGATAATGGCAAACATAGTCTATTAACTAAATTAACTCCAACCCAGTTTCAAAGCAAATGAAATACTATAAATACTTAGAAAGACAAACTAAATAACTGAAAATATACTCGTCAAATGTATTCCGAAAAATTGGTCCTACCTGCATATGAAATGAAAATATAAATCCTTTAAATTTTAAAACTTATTTAATAAAAAACTGAATTTATGAGAACCAGTTATTAGAATGACAAAACTATAATCTTTCCTGTATCCTGACCAAGAGCATTGATGAAGTATAGATAGAGGTGTCGTGGCAAGTGACATCTGCAAATGAGTTTATCCCATTAAATTATTTTCTTAGAACTCAACAGACAAACCAGGGTGCATCAACCAGGAAGCAGGACCCCCCCCCCCCCCACAACTAAACACACACAATTATACATGTGCTTAGCTTTGGATTATTTCTGTATTTTAATTGCCAAAGTAGTGAAGTTATATCATGTTCAATGTTATCTAGCTGTTCTAAGCTGCATATGAAAAAGTTATTCCATAATAATTGTTTAGTTAAGCTTGCATCATTTGCTTTTAATGTCCTTTTGGTTAAGAAGCTTTAATGGCTTCTTTATCATCCATCAAAAGTAATTAATAACATGAAGTGTTATCACTTTAAATTCCAGTTTTGATGTGCATTGGCCTTATCAGATTAACGAATTAGAATAGTATGTTCCTCCATGAGATTTTTGTGTTCGATAATCAACTACTCAAGTTCCGAATTTACCAGAAAGAACTGGAGCATACACACTGTCCAAAACCTGATCCCAGCAACTTGGATCTTTGTTCTTCGTTTTGGAGATACATTGAAGAAAGATCTGTAACCTTAAAAGTCTGCAGAGAACCTGCACAGATTCATCTTGGTTACTTGGATAAAATTGATATAGCTTGAAGGATAACAATTTTTATATTGATCATGTTAATTTTCATTGCTCCTTTGGTCCATATTTTAATACTGAGAGCTTATGGAGGGTGTGTTCATCATTTACTATCTTGAGTCCACTCTTGAGTCCATTAACATGCGGCATTGTCAATGGGAATATCAATTAGCTTTGACAAAACACTGTACAAGGACAACCGACTTAGTTAGATATCATAAACTTCTCCAAATTAACAGAAAATTATCCTTTTCACAGTGATATATTAATAGAAAATGAAAATAATCAAAATTGTAAGATAAAAAAAAGTGTGTCATGTGATATGTCCATTGCCAAGACATTTATCACTGGACTTACAGCTCGTTCAGGTGAGCCTTGAGGACCATCAAGTATCTTGATACGAGCCCGAGATTCCTCGCAAGTCTTTTTAATATACTCTCCTTTACGACCAATAATACCACCCACTTTGGAGGAAGGTACTAGAATACGGAAAACGCTCTCTCCAGGCCACCCTGGCCATTTTTTCTCAATATCACCAGTCCCCGTGTTTCCAAACTCATTGATCTGACCAACTTTTGGGTCTTCTTGTACAATCTCAGGACCAACATCTGCATCAAGTCCCGGAAAGTTCTCTACAGGTGGTGCATCTGCAGACATTTTTTTCTGAAAATAGAATACAAAGATCTTTCACAAACCTAAGTAAGCACAAATTTATTTCACATGGAAAAATAAAATATCAGATCCTTCAGACATGTGAATATGTGATTAACCATACAAATATCTAACATGTTAATTAAGGAAAGATGAAATTTTAACATTATGCAAAAGCACAAACATGAAGCATTTATTTAAAGTAGAGCATAGTAAATGTTATAATGATTTGGAGAAAAAATAGTCCAAAAGGAATAAAAACAGAGCAATAATGTCATTAAAAACACCAATTAACACACGACCCCTCAATTATCGGAAACAAAATATTGTTAAATAAAATTCTACAAGAGTTTGGAATTGTGATTGTTGATAAGGAAATGCATAGTTGTTGCACTTTTTAAAGCAATTTTAAATGCAAGTGTACTAAAAGATTAGCACACACAAACTGAATTGTGATTGCCTGTCAAGAAATTCGAAGTTATTGCGCTTTTCATAAACACAATTTTAAATGCAAATGTATAAAAGATTAGCCCACACAAACTGAACCAAGTACGTACAGCCAAAAACATATCGTGAACAAGGTCACGAGAGTACAGAGGTCAGAAATAACAAAGTTAGACAAAGAATGAAAATCAATAAAGCAATGCTAAGCCTGCACAATTCTGCGGTTTCTTCACTCAGCATGTCTGTTTAGATTACTCATCTATATCTGCTCGGATTTGATTCAAGGACTTATCTTGAAGAGAAGGTGTCGCAATTCAGTTGCATATCACAGCAACATTCTTTTCAACCAAAAAATAAAGAACAGACCAACCTCTTATAAATTTAAAAAAAAACTTAAGAGACCAAATTGACACGGAAACGACATTTCTGGAAGCCTCGAGGTTCACAACTCAGTACCACACAACCAAAATAAGGCAAAAACGGGCGATCCACACGATATAAAGAAGAGCGAACACATCAATAACATAAATTGCCACCGTCGTACTCGCCTGCCCAAAATTTCGCACTTAATCCGAAGACAAGCGGGGAAAGGGGAGGAAGCAACCCTAGAAATCGCAGCCAGATCAAGAACGGACGGCAGAGTATACCGGGATTGGATTACGTTGGGGAAACTTACGGAGGAGCGGAAGGGGAGTAAAGAGAACTCGTGGATTTCGGCGGCAGCGAGAGATCGGGAGAGAGCGCGAGGAACGATCGAGAGGAGAGCGGGGATAGGTGCTCTCTCAGGATCAGGTGTGCAACAGCAACGCCAGTAGGGTTGTTATATGGGCCGCCATTTTTATCTGGGCTGGACCGAGAGCACTGTGGTGGGCCTGGTTGCCATGTTTGGGACGCCACAACATTTGTGGCATTGTTGCAGCAGACCCAACATGGAAGCGATCGAGGATCAAGATCGAGCGGCACTCGAATGTGCAGCAAAGTCTACTGCAGCTCATGCCACGGCCCAGAGCAGTGGATCCACTTCACTCACATGATCGAGCGGCACTCGAATGTGCACCAGAGTCTACTGCAGCTCATGCCACGAGACCATAGCAGTGGATCCACTTCACTCACATACATGCCTCCTTTTAGTTGCATTTTCACTCCTGCATGTTTTATATCTAAATCATATCCCTCGAGAACACATATTGTCTATGCTCATTGTCACTAATGAAACTCCATGAACCTAACTAGTCTGGTGAATGATGCATCCCACTAGGTTTTGGATGTGTTCTCATGTGGAAAGGCCATGTCATCGTGTATGCTTCCCACCAACTCTATGAGTGATAACAGTAGTGTTGGCCATGACTCTTATTATTTTCAATCGGTTAATGAGTTATCGTTAGTCTTAGTTCTCATGTTAGGCAACTAACTGAATTTATCGATTGACCAATCATGTGTTTTAAGTTATATGATGTGATTTTGTAGGCTCGGTCATGTCTTCCCCTCTCAAGTACAGGAATGGCGGGGTCTTGCATCGAGCGGGGCATATCGAAGTCCAACTTGGATCCTCAGCAGTTAAGCGTCTGTTGTAACATAGGGGATCCGTCTGATGATGAATCGATGACTTCAAGATGCGTACCAACCATCTCCGGTCTTCTGTGAGGGTCAAGGATCCCCTACGTTACAGTAGATGTTGTAACCTGCTTTTACGACAGAGGATCCATTCTCTACCGAAGCCTATGTGGACTTGGTTGTGCTCGCAGGAATGCACCCGATCTCCGTGCTCACCACCATCATGGATCCGGGGGATGGCTCCGTAGCCAATTTAGCCCCTTTGAAGAGAAAGGCTGGAGCATGCTCTGCCAATCGTCTCCATTGTTGACCTCGTTAGGTGAGTCCTAAATTGGATCATCAGTCTTACACATTGTATTGTAGAGAGGATTGAAGGAGAGGTGATGTAATCCTCTCTATAATATTTTGGTGGTTTTTATTTCAAAATCTAACCTTATGGATTGAATCGTAGGGTAAGCATCTTCCAAAATTTGCTCAAATACAAGCTAATTTGCTATTTTATCTTTATCATCAAACATTCGATCAAGATTTAAGGAACTTAAATTCCATTTAAAAAAGATCTGAATTTAAACTATCAAGATAAAATAGCAAATTAGATCGGATGTGAGCGAAATTTGGAGAGTATGAAGAGCGTTAATTTAAGTTTCAATTTATAAGATTAGATTTTCAAATCAAAATCACCAAAAAATAAGGAATACAGCACCTCTGTTGCAATCCTCTCTACTGCAGAAGATCTCTTCCCTTACATTGTACCATTACTTTAGCTATCGATTTGCACAAGTAACTTGATCAAAATTTGTAGGATTTAAGTATAATAGAATAAAAAGGGAGAAGCTCGTAAAAAGGGACAAGCTTCGTGTATACAACCTCCAAGATCTCGGCCACGACAGCGTCGACGCCAATCTCGAGCTTGGTTTGGCCACGCGCGAAATTACGGCATCGGAGCTCAGGTAAATAAAATCAAAATTAAAAATAACACCAATCAAAACATATCTTTGAATGTAAATCCCTCTACTTGGTTTTGGAATTGGCTTATGGCAGATTCCAAGGGACCTGGGCGGGAGAACTGATGCGTTTGATGACCAACAACCCTGATCAATACAACGCTTACCATTGAAAAAATTAGAGCAGGATGTTATATGCCGTGTTGGTGTAATGCAGTCATTATCTGCTGTATGCGTACGTAAGTAGAATACTTACTGCAACACCTTCAAATTAACCCAAACAATAGATAATAAATAAAGACGTCCATGCCATTCATATTCATAAATATTACTTCAAATCCATGTCATATCCTATGATAATACAACAGTGATGCCTTTTTGCCGTGGTAAAGACCAAAGGGAAGCAAATGCTGGTTGCGTATATGGGTAGCTTAGCGGCAGTCACGATCCACAGCTCTCGGATGAAGATGTAATGACGTCCTTCAGTACTCATGACCCTCTTAATCTTCTTCTCTGTGGAATAAGTGCTCACGAACTAGTTCTTTCGAGGAAGACTTTCGTTAGCACAGATCGAGAACTCAACGAGCTCTTCAAGAGATTGATTGCCTGGAAAGGAACTGACATATTAGTACTCTCTTTTGATAATAAACAGAAAATGTTTAACAGATATTTTTTTACTGGTGAGATATGTTTGATGTACACAATTTAAAAAAAAATCAAATTAAGATATGTATATCGGCAATGAACTGTAACACCCGAACTCCTAACATAGTGTCACATCTAAAATTCACAAAGTGTGGGTGTGGTTTAACAATGATGGGAATACTAGTTGACAACTTCATCTTAAGCATTTTGGGTGGTTGTCAATGGGTCCATCTGGACCCGTATCTAACAAATTGTTAGGGCCAGTTTTCCTCGATAACGGATCGGGGACCTAAGCTCGGGATGTTACAAATGGTATCAGAATCATGTTCCCTCTGATAGTGGAAAGGGCTATCCGAGAGGTGGAGCCGTCCCTACAAAGAGATTGAAGGAAAAGGCTACCCGGTGCGTACGCAGCCGCCACTGTCACTGGGAATAAGTGATGAGTCATGTCGCAATGAGGACGTTGCGAATATAAGTGGGAGAGGTTGTAACACCCGAACCCTCTACATAGTGTCACATCTAAAACTCACAAAGTGTGTGTGGTTTAACAGTGATGCGGATTATTGGTTGACAACTTCGGCTTAAGCATTTTGAGTGGTTGTCAATGGATCCATCTGAACCCGTATCTAACAAGTTGTCAGTGCCAGTTTTCCTCGATGACGGACTGAAGACCTAAGCCCGAGATGTTACATGAACCATCTATAATAATTAGAAATATAGGTCATGGAATACATAAGATCGAGCAATTACCTCCTCACTTCCGAACTCCACTTCCCTCTCCTGGAGGAACACATTATCCTCCACTTCCTTGAGTGTCTTGATTATCCTCTCCGTCGCCAACGGCGTCACCACCAGCTCGTCAGTCACCATGTAAAGAGTCCCACTGCCTTTAACGTACCCCGTCCCGCTGCCCACCGCACCCGCGGGCAATCCGTCGTATCGCAGCGTAACGAGCGCCTTCTGTAAGGCAGGGAAGGCCGGCGGTGTTGGTCTCAGTATCTGCACACGGTCTATATTCGGCAGCCAGCTCTCCTGGCCAAGCCCCTCCAGGCTGCCGTACAGCTCCCCCAACGAGCCCGCCAACCGATCGTGGCTGAGCACTCTCGCCACCGGGCCGACCTGCATCAGCATCAGGCTGGCGAGGAAGTCCACAAACTCTTTGTCCACCTCTGCGTAGAGAACCTTCCGCGCGGAGGTGTCGACGAGGAGCTTCAGCTTCATCTTGTATGGCATGAACGCCGCCATGTCTCCAATTGGTAAAATGTGTGCTGTGGGTTCTGTATATACAACGTTAATGGGACTCGCTGAACGACGGTGGCCGTGGATGCATACGGTATATATATACGTCGATATATTCACGTATACGGTATAGGAGAAATGTACCTTAAGTTGCAAGCAAGAGAGGTGGGGTATATTCTTGAATTGTGACAGTAAAGCAGATAATGTATATGTTCCTACCGTCACGATGGAATTGGTTTGACAAGATCGAGGCTCCTTGATGAATCCATCTCTTTCTTGAGCAGCACCTGAACTAATTAAGAAGAATGTTTTGATTAGGAGAATGGATCGTCTGCTGCAATGGGGAATGTACCCATTTGATCTGTTCGATCTTGGTCTAACGATTCACGTGATTTTGCACTGTATGAGCTTACAAAAAGTGAAAAATCGTGTGAACCGTTCAATCAAGATCGAACGGTTCAGATAGGTACTGCAAAGTTTGTTGAGCTCCTTATTGCAGCAGACAATCCATTTCCTTTGATTAGTTTGGTGGTGGTTTAGATTAATTGGCAGCTTGTGGGTCAAGGCCACGGGATGAACTAAGACCTGTGAGTATTATTATTATATAGTTTTGTTATAAATCGATATTGCAGAACTATCTTTCTTATAAAATGTAAATGGTTAGCATCACCTCCAAAATTCTCTTTTGAAAAGTGCATAGCTATCCATGTTCAAAACAATACAGATTATTAAGACATTTATTTCTCTTTTTTCTTTTAAAAATGAGTGTTTTTATCCTTATGATTTTAAAATGGAGTAAATTAACCTTGGTTTTGATTTTTACATGAGATAGTAAAAATTCAGGATTAGTACATTGCTCTTGTAAATATTAAATGTTACATACATACTTTTGTATTATATGTTATCACACATAAACAATATAGAGTTTCATATATTTGAGTATATGTCCCTTCTTAAGATATTGTGTTTCTTAAGGTGTATAAAAGAATCAAGCTGAAATCAACATTTAAATTTGAGAGTTTTGTACAAAGTAACACCTTGTTTGAGTATCTGGTTGCACGAAGAACAAAGAAATAAGCAATCACAACTTGACAATGATTTTAAGGGGGAAAATCTCCAATAGAAGAGAAAAAACAATGTATATAACCTTGAAGGAGATTATTGGAACCTAAACTCATGCATGAAAATGTTAATGATGAAAAAAATCAGTCTTATATAGCTTGAATTTTAATGTGAATGAAGATACGACAAAAATGCAAAAAAAATGCAACACAAAGATTAAGCCAAAGCCAATGATGAAGATACAACAACGACGTGATAAAGACGCTCAATAAAACAAGTTCTATGTTGTTGTGTTTGATATTGTGAGAGAGAGGCATTGTGAACCTCGTGCATGTGCACATCATTTATCATCAAATCACATCTTGTTCTCATATCAAATCATATCTATGCCATAATTTTTAGTCATGTGAGTTTATCCTTGACTAAGTGATGCTTTTGCTTAGCTGATTACTTCCATGTTCAACAATCACTTGATAAATGATTATTTTGTGAACAACTGACTACTCAACCAATCCTCATGATCATTTGACTACTTATGAGTTCCGGTCGACTCATATATTTCATTTGTCAGTTAATTTATCAATTTTTTTACTGTCAAATTCCAATTGACCAACCATTATTTTACAACACAACCATAACAAAGCTTTTTCCCACATTATTTTACAATAACTCATATTTTTATTTTATTTGACTGATTGTAATTGAAGTTACTAGCTATTTTTATAAAGAGTTGTATCTTCTCCTGAAGATAGGTTTTCTCATAGGCTTGTAAAAAGGATCACAATACCTTTAATTTTTCCACATTCACTTATCCATCCATCCCTTCATTTATAGTCTAACTCGCAATAAGTCTCTCAAACTTTCAACTACATTCTTTGAGAAAAAGAAGTTGTGTGCAACCATGCTTCAAGCTTTTTTTGTTTGAAGCTTATGTAGCACCGTCGCACTTATCTGACCATTGTAGTAGCTTCGCATCACCGTCAGCACCTTCGCTCCAGCCCTCTCAAGCCTCCAAGTCCCTCACCCGAACTCCAGGACCTAGGAGGAGCTCGGGAAGGCTCTCAATAGCTCCTCCCCTTCGCCACCACTCATGGAGGAAGATGGAGTACATGTGCCCTTGGATATCCATCCAACAGCCACTGATCGATCATCACCATCCGTCAGATCATGCTTGCAGACCCATCATCACCCTTCATCTCCACACCTTATCTAGACCATCATATCACATCAAATCCGACGGCCTGGATCCCGACCCGAGTCATTATTTACGCCTCCAGGCTCGGGTCGCCTGGGGCTCCTTCAGAGCCTCCCCACTCTGCCACATGCCCGCCGCCTCCGAACCTCACTCCACACATAGTCCTCACGTGCAGGAGGTACATGGACTTGGACTTTTTGCAGAAAGAACCCTCTAGATTCCTATAATCAGATTCAGGTCCTCCTCACATACTCCGTACACGGATTTGGACTTTTTGCAGAAGGAACCCTCTAGTTTCCAATAATTAGATTCAGATCCTCCTCACATGCTTCGTACGCATATTCCCATGATATTTGCACCCAAGCCCTATTGGGTTGTGAAGATTACAAGTCTACCCCTTGTGCTTGGGAAATTATCCAAAATCCCTCCAAGTTCACTTAATTACGAACATGCCCCTATTTTGGACTAATATATTATAAAATTTTATATTCTCTGCATTTTGCCGTTTTAACACAAATATTATCTTTTACATTTTAAATTCATTTTTTTCCTATTTTATGTAATTTCAAATCATATTTTATGCTCTTTAATTCTACATGTTTTGTAAACATGTGGAGTATTTGATGGAGCTAATTGATACATCCATGCATGATTTGACATATATATTTGCAATTAAATTTTCAAGAAAAAATTATCATTTTACGCACATGTATAATTGACGAGTCTTCTTGATACATATTCCTTGATTTAAATTTATTATTTCTCGAGGGATTAATATTACATGGACTTGTAGCCACAAATTTAAAAATTTGTTTAAATATCTCGTGGATTAATCTTAGTGAATAATTGATTTATTGAACTCGAATTTTAGCTCGCAGTATTGAATTTTTATCAATCAATTATGCTTGGATTATTTTAGATCTATGAATTATCTAGGAGACTATTTATTAATATTTCGAGGATAAAAATATATAAACTCACGTACCATTTCCTCCATCTCCCTTTTCTGTTTTATTTCATTTTATTTGTTTATTTTTAGCTCCTTGTTTATATATCATTTTCTAATATAACCACTAGAATCACAATTAATTAATTTGTGATATCACTAGATAGATCATGGATTTGCTCTAAATGTTGTAATTTGCATTTAAACTCTTTGATTATTGCATATTGGTCATTTCCATCGAGATTTCAGTTGGTGTTTAAAGGAAAAACTACTTATTGGCCCCTATATTCTAGCTTAAAGTTATGAAATGCATAGAACTTCACAAATGTTGCAAAATAGTCATTGTGCGTTATTTTTATTTTATTTTTTCTTTTATTTATTTTGATTTTTGCCATTTGACTTGAAATCTTAGGATAAATTTAAATACATCAAATCATATTTATTGTATATATTAACATCAAGGTATGTAAATTGATTTTCCTAATTGTAAAAAATCCTTAAAAAAAGTTATTTTTAATATTATTACTTATCTTGCTAATCTCTTGTTTTAAAAATCCTCGCAAGATAACAAAACCCTTCTAAAAACATAAAAATATTTAAAAAAATATTTATAACACAAAAAAAATCATTTTCTTTATTTCGACTTTATTTAAAATACTTGACAAATTCCAAAAAAAGAGATTGTATCTTCCTTTTACCTCTCTCTACTATCTTATATACATGTTTTTATTGTATACATCTTATTTTATAAAAAAATAACTAAAAATTCTTGTTAAATATAAAATTCACAAAAACTAAACATAATTAAAACCCCACATAAAAAGGAAAAAAGATAAATAAATAAAAAATGATCATCATTAATTAGCCATAACTATTGATAATTAAAGATTTCCATCAACTTGTCCTATACACATATTTTGTAGAGTTAATAAAATAAATTTTGACTCGTAGTTTATATTTATTACATATCTATATTGTGGGTTGGTTATTGTTGAATCGATTGAATCGGGTGTCGCACGTCGTGAGAGCGGCCTATACAACGATTGTCAGATCCGACTTGCCGGACACCACTGGCCTCCAAGATTGGACCTTGGATAGTCCAATTGATCTCAACATGTGTATTAAATGCAAAGACAACTAGAAAAAAATTATAAAAGGACATCCGGTATAAAAATACTCGAAATTGAAGTTGTTTATCTAAATGCATTCTACATTGTTTATGACGGAGTTAAATGCAAATGTACTCATGTATGCAAGGTATGGATTTTTCAGT
Organism: Ottelia alismoides; assembly: GCA_037367405.1. Taxonomy (NCBI): domain Eukaryota; kingdom Viridiplantae; phylum Streptophyta; class Magnoliopsida; order Alismatales; family Hydrocharitaceae; genus Ottelia; species Ottelia alismoides. Next base: position 162,519 of record JAZKJV010000737.1, on the reverse strand, counting down.
GATATTCTATGTATGTAAAATAGCATTTTTTTTATTTTTGTTTTTTGATATGGTTTTCTATGAACAGTAAATGTAGGTAAAAATCAAACAAGATGTAAAATAATGCAATGGACATTAATACATTTTTTGATTTTTTATGAGTTGAGTAAATATAAGAATAAATGCATTCTACATTGTTTATGACGGGGTTAAATGCAAATGAACTAATGTATGCAAGGTATGGATTTTTCAGTGATATTCTATATATGTAAAATTTCGTTTTTTTTATTTTTGTTTTTTGATATGGTTTTCTATGAACAACAAATGTAAGTAAAAATCAAACACGATGTAAAATAATGCAATGGACACTAATACATTTTTTGGTTTTTTATGAGTTGAGAAAATATAAGAATAAATTGGCGATGGGAATTATTTACATATAATTTAGGTCAATGTGCTCAAGTCAATATTTTTTTTGCTATTCTGGTTTTTTTTTGTATTTTAATTTTTATGTAGTTAGTTGAAACATGAGATGAAATACAGAAATATAAAATAAAGAAATAAAAAGAGTCAAATATATACATGAAATAACAAGTCAAACATCATGAAATAGATAAAATATACAATTAGGTCCCAAAATGCACGTTTCACAGATGAACTCCGGTTTTTTTGAATCTTGTCTTGATTTGTAGACAATTGAATGCACACTAATTCAAAAGTGAGTAGAGTGAAATTGGACATTGTATGTGAGAGGTATCAATATCTGCAGCTTTTTGTATTGGAATCAGGGTTTGGGTTTATTTTACATATATATTGGATAGTGTTTTTTTATTTTTCACTATTAATGGTAGTTTAGTTTCATGTTAGTTGGAGTTAGGATGTATTAATTAGAAATGTATGAAATTCAAGTGAATATTTATAGTGCACGTGAACGCAAAATAATTTGCTAATTTATGCAACCTATTTACAAGTGCATGAATGTTAATTATGAGATATAGATATGAATGCATCTAAATTCTCGGGACAGGGCTCTAATTCTAGCTAATTAGAGTGATGAATCACAGATTCACCACTATGCCTGTAACATTATTGATCCCCTTACCACGCCTTTGACACGAAATGCTTTTGACCATCATGTTATAAGCATGGGATTAAGAGCTGGTTATAAGGGATAGTTGGGGACTGTTAGGCATGTAACGTAATGACGAGCTATTATAACATTCAGGTTATTGTAAATTGTATCATTCCTCTATCTGAGTTATAGCGTAACTATGTTTGTACTAATTTATAAGGTCCCCAAGTACACACGGGGGCATGAACCATTGACATCTTGATACCATATGATTGTTGATCATCTAAAGAGTTAGATCACAAAGGTTGATGCACTATTGTGGATCTAAAGAGTAAGATCACAAGCACAAACGACATCACGAATTCATATGATGAATCCATTTTTCATAGCAAAATATCCTTAATAAATCGTCAAATAAATCCTATAAAGTGACTTATTTAACTCTGCTAATATATTTGGGTATAAATAAACCCTAATACCTAGCTAACTCGTGCTCAGTATTTCTTCTACGAAAACTAATTCTTTTGGCTTGTTTCTTTTTCATCCATCTTCTTTGAGTCATTTACTAACTTGGCATAAAGAAACAAACTACAAAAATATATAAAATAAGAATACAATGGTATGTTTTAATTATATATAATGTATATATTTATTTTTCTTTATTTTTATTTTTTCACAGTTATTAAAAAATCTAAAAAATAAATAGTGGTCGTTTTTACTTCTAGTATTTTATTTAATCTTTTTATGCGTTACTTTTTTTAGCAAAAATCAAAGAAAAGATAAAATATAAAATATAACACATACACAAATTTGTATTTTGTATATTTGATTTCTTTCAATTTTGACCCCTTCGTGAAAGTTGTAGATCTCAATGAGACCAACAACTTTCATGTTGACTATTTTCTTATTTGAATCTTTCTTTTATTTCAGTTTCTATTTTCTTTATTTTCCTCTTATTGGTCAATGATCAACGGGCTCTGCACCCTCTAATTGGGCCACTCTAGTTGCCATGTCTGTCTTCTCTCTCCTAGCGTGACCCCACGACTGCCAGCCATCACAACCCTTCGCCTGTTGCTTTGTGGTCAACATACCCTTCCCTTCAGATGTTATATTCCAAATTGCATAACCCATGTTTTCTCCCTTGGATCCTTACCTCCCCTCGACGTTATTCACCATCATATCACCTTGCATGTGGTCCCTGCATGTACACCACCTTCGTTGGACCTTCAAGATGACCCTCAAATCACGTATACCCCTCCATATCAAACCCTATAAAATCCTGACCACCCTATGTTGCTTCTCTCATCCACCATAGTAAAACCCTATGCTCCAGCCCCGACTCCTCCTTGGTGGTGACAGTGGTAGCAAGAGCCTCGTCAGATGACAATGAGGTAATGGTTTTGGTGCAATATGCGACCCCTCTGTTTGACGTGTAGCAGATGTTCTATCCGAACTACAGAGCTTGTGTTCTTCTCGTCAGAGCACTTACATATACGACTCCATGAGCTTCATCTCTACCACTAGGTGTCTCTATTCCCTCACCATACTCCACCTTCGACGTCAGGAGCTCCAACTCCTCTCTGCCTTCCTTAGCTCCTCTAGGTAGCACTCTGACCTCATACCCCCATTCGATTTCTCTTATTTTCACGCGCACCTTCACCTTGCTCTGCCCATCTGGGACCGCATTAGCTTCGCCTCGCACCCACGATCTTCACTGACCCATCACCTTCGCCTCTTCCATTTACCAGACTCCCCACCTTACTCCACCTCCAGGTCCTGCACAGACATGGATCTTCAGGTTTTCGCCTCCTCTTGCACGTCAAGGATCTCAATTCCATTCTCCCTCGCCTCGCCTTCATTTTTTGACCCCGTAGGTCCTCTCGAGTTTCATTGATCGGAAGGAGCAACAAGGTTCATGTCTCCTCCTCTTCCTCCAACATTTGTGCACCGTCACACTGATCTTACCATTGTAGCAACCCTGCATCACTGTCAGCACCTTCACGCTAGCCCTCTTAAGCCTCCAAGTCCTTATGTTAAACTCCAGGACCTAGGAGGAGCTCAAGAAGGCTCTCCAAAGCTCCTCCCCTTCGCCACCACTCGTGGAGGATGACGGAGTATATGTGCCCTTGGATATCCATCCAACGACCCTTGATGGATCTCCACCACCCGTCAAAATCGTGCTCGTAGACCATATCACCCTTTATCTCCACACCTTATCTAGATCGTCACATCACGTCAAATCCGACAGCCTAGATCTTGGACCGAGTCATCATTCACGCCTCCAAGCTCGGGTCGCCCGAGGCTCCTCTAGAGGTTCCCCAATTTTGTCACATGTATGTTGCATCCAGACCTCACTCTACGCCTAGCCCTCACGTGAAGGAGGTACGCGGTCTTGGATTTTTTGTAGAAGGAACCCTCTAGCTTCTAGTAATTAGATTCACGTCCTTCTCGCATACTCCGTACCCATATGCCCGGGATATTTGTAACCAAGCATGCTGGGTCTTGAAGATTGCAGATCTACCTTATGCTTTGGGATCCAAAATTCCCTATTTTATGTCATTTTAAAGCCTATTTTATGCTATGTAATTCTAGACATTTTGTGAACAGATCAGAGTAATTGATGAAGTTAATTGATATATTGATGAAACCCAATTTCATCATCTTTATTTTGCATAATTAACCCCCTTGCTTAAAGTTTTGTCAATAAACCCCTGTCAATGTCCCATAATTAACAGAGTCTCAGATAAATTAAAAATCACAAAAAATGGCAAAACTAATATCCGTGGTTTTCTTAGTTTTAAAAATACCCTCAAAAACATTTCGGGCCTTCGTTTGACTTCATCTCCAGTTTTGGTCAACATGAAACTTGTAGATCTCATCAAGATCTACAACTCTCATGTTTTGAGTTCTCTCAAATTCGGCCATCTTGACCTTCATATTTCAACTTGAAGTCTGTAATAATCTGATTGGGCCACGTGGCCCATTCTGGGGGCGCCACGTGGCCCCGCCTCTCTTGTCCTATCCGCCGCATTTCTGAACCGTTGGATCTTCATCATGATCTAACGGTGGCTCTTTCTCCACGACCCGCCCCAATCCTCAGCCGCTTGATCATCCCACTCCTCGAATCGTCGCCGCACGTTAGCGCCTAAACCAGAAGCCGCCACGTGTCTCCTCATGCGCCCTACGATCGCACTTCCAGCCATCCATCTCAATCGCTAACTCCACATTAGCCCTCAGCCGTCTGATCACCTTCTGGATTTCATCTCCACCGATCGTCAGCGCCTCGTGCCTAGTCCGCCACGTGGTCGCTCAGAAGCCCTCCGATCATGTCGCTTCCGATCTAATCCTAACCATTCCTACGCACCCTCACCAGGACTGTTGGATCTCACGATCCAACGGTCCGGACCTCGTCTTCCTCCTCCCGCAAGCTCCGCCCGAGCGCCCCACTTCGCAGACCTCCTCCACCCCTCTAATTTTAGCCATAGCCCTGGTCAGCCTCGCCATGCTCTAACCACCCCACGGCCGAGCCCATCCTCCCACGATCCTCGCGTGCACGTCCTCCATCCACAACCCTCCTCCAGTCGCTCCATAATCCCCTCGCAATCCTCAGCTCCAAGCACCTGGACCATCACCCCCTTTAAATACACCTCCTCATCCCTCGTTCATCCTCATCCATCGACCAAGGGGATGAAGCCCAGCCCTCCAGCTCCTCCCTGTGACAGGGGGAGGAGTTTGGATCGAGCGACGACGACTGTCACTCCCGATGAGACCCGTCGACCTCCAGGCGGCGTTGCGGTGGCCTAGAGCCCCGCTCGAGCTCGCTGGCACGGCCGGCTAGTATGTGCGACGACCCGAGCATCACCGGGATGCTCAGCCCAGGCCAACACCTCCATCTCCGGCCAGGTGATGAATCCATATTTCATCATCTTTATTCTATCATTTTGGCACCAAAAACCCTAGCAAATGCCTGTAAATACCCTTAAAATCATCATCTTAGCATCCATGCATGTGCATTCAGATAGTGTACAAAATACTGTAATTAAGGCCAAAATTATAGAACAAATAAAGAAAAGAAAAAGAATAAAATATTGTAAATATTTTATAACCCAAAACCCCGAGACCTAGGCATCTTGATGAATAGGTCGACAAGGAATAAAGTAGGGAGAGATAAGGTCAGAAATACAGATAATATACCTATACATTCTATTCATTCTTTATTCATTTTGGGAGCTATTTTTGGTTCCACTTTTTACACATCAACTAAAGAAACTTTGTACATGAAAGTTGTAGATAATTTAATACAGAAAAATACAAAATTGATTTCACAGAAAAATAATGTACAAACAAAAAGTTATGGTCTGAATAAAATTCCAGAATCCCAACTTCCCAGACCCGTATCTCACAAATGAAAATTCCAAATGCATCAAACTCACCTTTAATTGTATATAGAAGAAAATAAGCTATTTAATGGCGGTGGTTTCGCATGTGGCGAAGCTACGGTTTGAAAGTTGAGTTTTGGACCCGCATTGTACAGTGTACTGAATAAAATATTAAATTTATTATTTATTCATTATTTTTATATTTTTATATTTCTATAATGATGTAAATATTACTTATAATAATTATGAGTATTAAAATCAGAATAAAAATACAAAAGAAACACAAAATAAAATACTTGCATATCATATACATAGATACAATACCTATATATACCTGTACTTTCTATACTCATATTTTATTAAATATACAAAACAATTCAGAAAAATAAAATAAAAATATATTTATGTATATAAAAGTATTTTATAATTTTATAAAATACTAAATAAAAATAATAAAATTAGATACACAAATTAAAAATAAAATACTAAACTACATAGGTATTATACCTATATAGGGTTAAAAAGGTAACTTCTAAAAATATAACCCCTAAAAATAAATAAAAATCAGAATAAAATACTACATAAAAATTCAAGCATTTTTCATTTTATAACTTTTAATTAATTCGGCCTTTTTCTATTTTTTATTGATTTTTTTTCATTTATCAGGGATTTTTCCTGATTGGTCCACGTGGACCAATCAGGAGACGGTCCCAGTTGACCCCGGTCAACTGGCCGTCCTTCCCCATGTGCGACGTCAGAGGCTCGGTTTTTGAGCCAATTTCTTGGCTTTCTCCCGGCCAACTCTTTCACTATCTCGTCTCGATTTCTTCTGCAATCTTCTTCCCCTACCAACCACCTTGCCCGCCGTGTGATTTCCTTGGAGATCGCATCACTGAATCGCTCCAGATTTCTTGGTCTTTGGACCCCTGTCACCTTGGGTCAACACACTTAAAACCGACCCCCCTTCTTTCCTTTTGATTTTGAACACCTTCGGTCCACCACCTCGCGCCTCTCCCGTGCTCCAGAGCTACCTGGAGGTGACAGCTCCGACGTGGGCTCTTCATCCAAGGCAGCCGAGGTCGGAGGCGTCTCCACCACCTCCCGCGAAGTCGCCGGTCGAGGTACCTTTCTTCCCTCTGGCTCCGGCCATTGAGGGCTCGCCCCGCCTTTTTATCTAGCCCATTAGCTTAGTCGTAGCCTTAGCTTCGAAAACCCTAAAGAAATTTCGAGTTCCGCTCACTCCTTCGCCAAATCGCTCATCCTCGCCGGAGCGCAACTCCGGCCACCTATCGTCACCTCCCTTCGCGTATCGATTAGGTCCACCCCAGGCCCAGGCACTTTGCCCTGGACCTTCTAACGCTTTTTGCAGGGTCAAAGAACGCTGACTCGCGCCTGGGCGCGTTTTTGAAGCTCGCCGGAGCTCAGTCGAGCTCTCCAGCTCCGCCGACCACCTGCGAGCAGCACGGCCAACGCCGTGCACTTTTGGTGCCCCCAGGAGATAGAGGACGACCCCAGGAAGCTCCAGCCCGCTTTTGAAGCCAAACCGCCCGCCGGAGACGGAGCTTGACCTCGGAGAACCTCGGCTCGCCGGAGTTCGTCGTTGTTCTTGCTCCGGGCTTCGCCACCGTTGGATCGAGGTGGAGCTCCAGATCGCGCAGCGACCGTCCGATCGTCCACGACCAGCCACCGTCGGATCTCTTTTTGAGATCTAATCTCAGACGTCGACGCGAACCGTCATCGGACGCCCCCAAGCTGCCACGTGGATAAGTGGCTCGTCCCCCGCCGCTGGATCGCGCCTCGCCGCCAGCCGTTGGATTCGTGCCACGCGTCGTCGTTGGAGCGCCCGAGCGTGGGTATTTTGCATCTACACCCTCGCATCTTTTTGTATTTAGTATTTAGTATTCAAACTTTTGTCTATCGTGTAATAGTTTTGCAATATTTGCACAAGGACCCCCAAACTTTGTTTATTTGCATCTAGGTCCTTCGCCACGTCACCTCACGTGACCTGTACACGTGAGGTGTAGGCATTTTGCAAGGACACCCTCGGTCATTTGTGTATTTCGTTTTAGTACTAAAGCTTTCGTATCAAGAGTAAACTTTTTGGATATTTTGCATATAAGCCCCTAGGGTTTGAGAAATTACATTTCAGTCCTCGCCAGGCGCGTGCAAGTCACGCGCCCTGGTGGGAAAATTGCTAGCGTGCCCAGGCAGCTTTTGTAATTGTAATTTGATGCTAGAAATTGAATATTCAGTGTATATTTTTGTGGAAAATTGCATGTATGCCCCTGGATGTTTGATATATTGCACACATACCCCTGCTAGGACTGTTTAATGTTTGGATGTTTGCTCTAATTATTTGACCTATCATTTTAAGTCCAAAAATTCCACAAAAATAGGGTTAAGCTCCTGGAATGTGTACTTTAATGCCAACATTTTAGTTTTTGATTTTATTTTATTTTCATATTTATTAAAAATCAAAAACTTACTTTTTATGCACTGTCTAGCTTAGAAAATACCAAAAAAATATTAAACCATCTCTAAAAATTCCAAAAAAATCCCTAGTGTCTATTTTATTCTATTCTAGTGTCAGTCCAAAAATCACTAAAAATCTCAAAAGAAAAACCTTAAAAATTCGAAAAGACTCAAAAACTTCAAAAAAATCTATAAAATCAAGGAAAACTCAAAAAAATATAAACTCAGGTTCTGTTTGTTTCTCATTTTGTTCTTCTTATTCGAAAAATAGTGTGAAAATTTTGATTGCTGTTTGATATTTTTAAATCCCATTTTTCTCACAGCCAGCACATACTTCACTGTTTTGCCTTGTTTTGCTATTTAAAAATATCAAAAACACCTTGAAAAATCCCCAAAAATCACAAAAACAGTAGAAAACCACAAAAATACCAAAAAGATTTTATTTCTGAATTTTTGGATATTTTTGCACATTTTTATAAATACTTTATCTTGCCTTTTATTACTTTGCTTATAGTTTCCAATATTGAAAAAAAATATAAAATATAAAATATAAAAATCAGAAAACTAAAAATCAAAATACAAAATTTAAAAATTAAAAAATTAAAAAAAAATAAAAACCCACAAAAATTTCCTTGCTCGCTTAGTGTAGACACATCACACACACTCACTTGTGCATCAATTTTTGAATTACCCTGCTTGCTCCCTGTGTTCGAACTCTCTGCATACTTGTCACTATACACCATTTGTGCAGAGTTAAAAATAAATTTTAACTCCACATTAGTTCTAATTTATTGATCTTTAGTGTGGGTTAATTGTTGACTTTAGTCCAGATTTCATTGTGAGTCGTCACAGCGACGGTTGTCTCCGCCTTGTGTGAGACACCATTTTAGACTCCGTGAATTTTGGCTAAATCACCAGGTAAGTCCTCCGATCCTTCGTGTAGTTTTTTTTTAATTTTGCATAACTTTCTAGGTCTCTTCAAATGCTATCGACCTCCATTAATCCCCTACCGACCTTCGCCGTTAACTCATCACCTTCGCCATCCACCCCGATCACTCCGCCACGACCTCCTCCATCCCAGGCATCCTCCTCCGCCGGAGGCGGAGGAGGACACACTACGGGTTCCGCTTCTTCGCCCCTAAACCCACCGTTCGCCTTGCATCGCACGCACACACATCGCTAACCACTTTTGCAGGTTAGCCATCATCATTGGCCGGACCTCGGGCGGAGCTGAGTTCTAGAGCTCCGCCTTCGGCGATCAGGCGGCGACAGAGCATCCCAGGTACCCCCGCGTCTTCTCCGACCTCGGAACTTCATCGCAGGATCTTCAGCGTCAGTCCCCGAGCTTCATCGAGCACGGCAAGGTGAGGAGGAGCTCCAGGCCTCACGCCGGAGCTCCAATTACGCCACCACCCTACGGAGGAGAAGATGGAGCAGATACCGTTGGATCTCTCCCCCCGGCGGAGATCCAACGACCCTGGAGCGGCCACGTCGACTACTCCGGAGCGCGGAGGCTCGGTGGAACCGAGCTTCGCCCGAGGCGACCTCGAGCCACCACGTGGCCCGAGCCGCCTGCAACGGCCAACCGAAGCAGCGCCGAACCTTGCCCCCATCCGAGCCTTAGCTCACGTGCCTCACGCACGTGGGTGTGGGCTTTTTGCATCGGCGCCCTCGCACCTTCCGCATATCATACCTAGGTCCTAATACCACGTGGCGGTCCCTGAGCCCACGCCGAGCCCCATCGTCACCAAGCCTGGAGGCTCGTGTATCCCGAGCCAACCCGAAGCAACAGCGAGCCTCTGCCAAGCCCGAGCCGCCCTCCGAGCCTAGATAGCGCGTGTGTGGCACGTGCTTCCTGGGTTATTTGCAGAGTCGCCCATGACATTCGTCAAAATTACAAACAGGTCCTGAGCACGTGCAGCACCTGCGTGCTTGGGGCTATTTGCACTCATACCCTTGCGGGTTTCAATAATTGCAAATATGCCCCCGCGTGTATGGATTATTTACAGGGAAGGCCCCACACTTATTTTTATTGCATTGTAGTCCTTTTCAGGGACTGGTTTGTAGATATCTTTTTATGTTTTCTTTCATTTATGCCCTTGCCTTTGATCTTGCATATCTTGAGCCTCGTATGTCCGATTGAGGTGATTTCAGTTTCATTTCGAAGCTCTTTTTGTCATCTTTATTCTGGCATGCTTAGATTCTCACTTTGACACTTCGATCTGTTCTGCTCTATATTGGTCAACTAAGTGTCCTGATTTCCTTGTTTCTCATGCATGCTTGCTATATAAATGAAAATTGCTTCATTAACTAATTCTGTTCAACTCTTATAATTTATGGATTAAGTAATGATCATTTCGGGCATATTATTTGCTTTGCATTTACTTGCATATATCTGCATAGTTTAAAATGTAAAAAAATTTGCATGTTCATTTTTAATGCATTATTGTGTCCTTGCATAATTGTCCTATATGCTTCAACTCAACACTTAGTTAAACAGACTTAAATCTAACTAATACGAGAAAAGCGTGTGTCCCTGAGTTCGACCTTGGTTTCTTGCCAAGTAAAATAAATTACGATCCTCTCATTTTGACTTATCATACACATATCTAAATGAGAGGATCTTTTTGATGAACCCATTTCGGCCCGACTGCTACAACATACTGAAGTGCTAAAAACACACTATTAAAGGGCCGATTTTGCGTTCGTCAAATGGCGCCGTTGCTGGGGACACAGCTCATTTTTTGTATTTTTCTGGATTTTTTAATTTAGTGTTCATTTTATAGGTCAATTTGTCAATTCATTTAGCATTGTAAAATTCTCTTCTCTATCGATCTCTAACCATTGCTTTTGTGCAGGGGCCCTTGATGGTTGAAAGAGGTGAGGAGCAGGATGCTTCCCGCTGAGAGGAGCCGCAGAAGTACACTTGGAGTACGTCGAGAAGAAAGAAAGAAAAATGTCTTGCATTTTTATTTCCATGTAATAATTCGTCGTTTACAGCGGTCTTCGATTGAAGACTCGCGGCTGTAATCGAACGATCATGATTGTGTGGGGATCGTCCCCACTTGAGTGTCGACTTAGGACCAGGCACGCGACTCTTTGAGCAGTTTTCACTTTTCTTCTTTTACGTGCTTGCTCGTAGGTTAGGACACACTGTAAACTTAGACGCACATAGTCTCGCATCACTTAGCTACAATTAATGAAAATCAATCACCGCTAATAGATGCATGATTTGGTGCGGCTTTTTCGACTTGCATACATGTTGAATCGGGTTTTCACAACGGCCCCAGTTTTTCACGGATTTATTATCAAATCACTGCATGATTTCTCGCTTAGCTTAGATCGCGGTTTTTATCGAATACATGTTTTTCTCGGCTTTCTTTCTCCTAGCTTGATCATCTAGGTTAATGGAAAAAGGGAATGAGCGGTAGACGATGATTTCTTGATTTTTGGGCTAACCATAATTCGGTGATAACCTAAAATAAAATTGGGACTGTTAATTGCAAGTCAACCAAAAATGGAGTAAAAATTGGTTTTGGGATAGCAATACCCTCGCTTACACAATGATTTTCACTTGAAATCTTTTCTTTGCATAAAATTCTAATGTTTTATCACCAATAAAACCGACAAGATAATAAACCAACCTTGGTTGGTTTCATGTGTGAGTTGGTGAAACTAAGGGTTTGCTTGCTTGATTGAGCCATGCTTGTTGCAACACACACCCCAAAACCTTAGTCCCTCCATTTCATTCACCCGCTCATTTGTAAATCCATCCTTCTTCTTAGTTCACCTTGGGTCCCTCCCAGCATCAATTCCCATCTTTATACTTAGGCTAATCTCAGCCTAAGTATAGGGGGGCCTGAGCCCCTGTGATTTCTCTACTCATCTTTTCTTGCCTTTATACTTAGGTTATTTCTAACCTAAGTATAGGGGGAGCCCCTCTTAGCCCCCGTATATTTCTCTACACTTAAAATGGACCTATGGACTCGTAACATCTAGTGCTATGAGGACATGACAAAGTTTAAGGATAGGGGGTATACCGTATATACTGTATATTTACTTTAGCTATAAACTGAAAATTTTTGAAAAATTTAAAACTTTTTGGCTAAAGTAAAATTCTTTGGACTAAGAGAACTCAAATGATTTCACGACTTTTTCTATACTATGTTACACTATTTTGATAAAAATATTTTCGAAAATGATTAAAAAATGAGTTTCCCTTGTTTTGAAAAATCTTTTTGAAAATGTTTAGAAAATCTTCTATTTGTGTGACATGGTTTTGAAAATCTTTTATCAATGAAAGGTGAGTCTAACCTGTGTTTTAACCTTTAAATTAAATCCACAAAAATGAGAAAAATCCAAAAATCCTTTAGGAGCCATTAGTGACTACTAAGCCCCATTAAATAGCCGTGTTCAGTGAGGGTTCGCCCTTAGCAGAGTGGATGGTTTAAAGGACATCGCGTAAGGCTCCGTCCTTAAGCAACGGGCTCCGGCCTATACTTACATCCATACTGGCTGAATGCAGGTGCAACTATTTAATTGAGATTAGGCAGTCCTCATATCTCTTGAAGTAAAAAAAATTTTGTTTTTGAGTGAAGAAGTTGGATTAAACCTCTACTCTTACACCTTCACTCAGGATCTGAATTGGTCAAGGAGACTTAGCTTTTTTTGAGGTCTTTGAGATTTTAGGTTATCCAACCTTAGCCATCAGGGTCTTAGACTTAATCATCCACATTCCCCTAGGTCTATAGATTTGCATGCTATATTCCATGCTTAATCTCAAACAAAAAGAATATGATCAGCACATCACATGCACGACTGCGGTTTTGATTGAGATGAGTTGATTTTTCACCTGAGGGATTGGGATGAGGAAGTCGAGTGTGGACTTGATCTAATGATGCTCGAGGATGGGATAAAGTCTTTGGAGGCTTCATGAAACCTGAGTGTCAGCAATATTAGCCAGTATGAGAACTTGGTTCTTATACTATTCGCTTGACATTGACCTAAGTGCCTGGGTGTGAAAAATAAAAAAAATGTTGATCAGTGTACGCCAACTCTTGGTAAAAGCAGTGGAGCAAGCCACAAATTATACAAGTCAATTAAATTCAAAAAAAAGCTCTCATTCCACAAAGTTACATATCAAAGAGCTTCCACCAAAGGCGAGCGCTCCCAACCATTTCAAAGTGTCCACTTGGACCACCGCTATTAGGACCAGGAGTCGGGCTTGCACCAAAAAAGGGCTCTGCATCGTAAATGCTACAAGTCTGGGTGTCGAAGGTACGATAGGTACTCAAAAGAGACACACCCCGGTGTACTCCCAGGAAAACAAGTGCAGACGGCTCCAACTTCTCTTGACGGACGCACTGACCAACACCAAAAAAATGTGTTGCGTAAATGGCACTAGAGAGAATCCTTGTTCCAATGAGAGGGAGAGAAGAATTGACACAATCCCATGCCCTCCGTTTCTGGCCTGCCATCTACATTTTCTAAGTCTGACAACTAAAGAGACGGTGGACTGAATGCAAGATTTGATTTATTCCCTAGTGTTGAGGATTGGGTCCTTAGGAGATTTTCTCGGACTAAGACTTTGGGTGAAGACTTGACTCTACTCTCGAAATTGCAGTCAACACTAAACTTCATATCCTTTAGCTTATATGTACATCAGAGAGAGTCTAGGGAAATAGAGGAATTGGAAGCCTCCTGATTAAGGCTGGGTTGAACTCTAGAATTTTGGATCTCTAAAGTCGAGTCAACTTGATCAGATTGGATCCTGTATTCACATACACAAGGGGGTTAATCCAACTTAGTCATTCTGTGGTGCTCGAGGACGAGCATAGTACTCGAGGACGAGCATCGCTTAAGTATAGGGGGGTGATGAAACACAATTTCATCATCTTTATTTTGCATTATTAGCCCCCTTGCTTAAAGTTTTGTCAATAAACCCCTGTCAATGTCCCATAATTAACAGAGTCTCAGATAAATTAAAAATCACAAAAAATGGCAAAACTAAAATCCGTGGTATTCTTAATTTTAAAAATACCCTCAAAAACATTTCAGGCATTCGTTTGACTTCATCTCCAGTTTTGGTCAACATGAAACTTGTAGATCTCATCAAGATCTACAACTCTCATGTTTTGAGTTCTCTCAAATTCGGCCATCTTGACCTTCATATTTCAACTTGAAGTCTGTAATAATATGATTGGGCCACGTGGCCCATTCTGGGGGCGCCACGTGGCCCCGCCTCTCTTGTCCTATGCGCCGCATTTCTGAATCGTTGGATCTTCATCATGATCTAACGGTGGCTCTTTCTCCACGACCCGCCCCAATCCTCAGCCGCTTGATCATCCTGCTCCTCGAATCGTCGCCGCACGTTAGCGCCTAAACCAGAAGCCGCCACGTGTCTCCTCATGCGCCCTACGATCGCACTTCCAACCATCCATCTCAGCCGCTAACTCCACATTAGCCCTCAGCCGTCTGATCACCTTCTGGATTTCATCTCCACCGATCGTCAGCGCCTCGTGCCTAGTCCGCCACGTGGCCGCTCAGAAGCCCTCCGATCATGTCGCTTCCGATCTAATCCTAACCGTTCCTACGCACCCTCACCAGGACCGTTGGATCTCACGATCCAATGGTCCGGACCTCGTCTTCCTCCTCCCGCAAGCTCCGCCCGAGCGTCCCGCTTCGCAGACCTCCTCCACCCCTCTAATTTTAGCCATAGCCCTGGTCAGCCTCGCCATGCTCTAACCACCCCACGGCCGAGCCCATCCTCCCACGATCCTCGCGTGCACGTCCTCCATGCACAACCCTCCTCCAGTCGCTCCATAATCCCCTCGCAATCCTCAGCTCCAAGCACCTGGACCATCACCCCCTTCCTTTAAATACACCTCATCATCCCTCGTTCATCCTCGTCCATCGACCGAGGGGATGAAGCCCAGCCCTCCAGCTCCTCCCTGTGACAGGGGGAGGAGTTTGGATCGAGCGACGACGACTGTCACTCCCGATGAGACCCGCCGACCTCCAGGCGGTGTTGCGGTGGCCTAGAGCCCCGCTCGAGCTCGCTGGCACGGCCAACCAGTACGTGTGACGACCCGAGCATCACCGGGATGCTCAGCCCAGACCAACACCTCCATCTCCGGCCAGGTAAGTCCTCCGATCCTTCGTGTAGTTTTTCTTTAATTTTGCATAACTTTCTAGGTCTCTTCAAATGCTATCGACCTCCATTAATCCCCTGCCGACCTTCGCCGTTAACTCATCACCTTCGCCATCCACTCCGATCACTCCGCCACGACCTCCTCCATCCCATGCATCCTCCTCCGCCGGAGGCGGAGGAGGACACACTACGGGTTCCGCTTCTTCGCCCCTAAATCCACCGTTCGCCTCGCATCGCACGCACACACACCGCTAACCACTTTTGCAGGTTAACCATCATCATTGGCCGGACCTCGGGCGGAGCTGAGTTCTAGAGCTCCGCCTTCGGCGATCAGGCGGCGACAGAGCATCCCAGGTACCCCCGCGTCTTCTCCGACCTCGGAACTTCATCGCAGGATCTTCAGCGTCAGTCCCCGAGCTTCATCGAGCACGACAAGGCGAGGAGGAGCTCCAGGCCTCACGCCGGAGCTCTAATCACGCCGCCACCCTACGGAGGAGAAGATGGAGCAGATACCGTTGGATCTCTCCCCCCGGCGGAGATCCAACGTCCCTGGAGCGGCCACGTCGACTACTCCGGAGCGCGGAGGCTCGGTGGAACCGAGCTTCGCCCGAGGCGACCTCGAGCCACGTGGCCCGAGCCACCTGCAACGG
This sequence comes from Ottelia alismoides, assembly GCA_037367405.1. Classification (NCBI taxonomy): domain Eukaryota; kingdom Viridiplantae; phylum Streptophyta; class Magnoliopsida; order Alismatales; family Hydrocharitaceae; genus Ottelia; species Ottelia alismoides. The sequence continues at coordinate 146,817 of JAZKJV010000737.1, read as the reverse complement.
CCAACCGAAGCAGCGCCGAACCTCGCCCCCATCCGAGCCTTAGCTCACGTGCCTCACGCACGTGGGTGTGGACTTTTTGCATCGGCGCCATCGCACCTTCCGCATATCATATCCAGGTCCTAATACCACGTGGCGGTCCCTGAGCCCACGCCGAGCCCCATCGTCACCAAGCCTGGAGGCTCGTGTATCCCGAGCCACCCCGAAGCAACAACGAGCCTCTGTCGAGCCCGAGCCGCCCTCCGAGCCTAGATAGCGCGTGTGTGGCACGTGCTTCGTGGGTTATTTGCAGAGTCGCCCATGAAGTTCGTCAAAATTGCAAACAGGTCCTGAGCACGTGCAACACCTGCGCGCCTGGGGCTATTTGCACTCATACCCTTACGGGTTTCAATAATTGCAAATATGCCCCCGCGCGTATGGATTATTTACAGGGAAGGCCCCACACTTATTTTTATTGCATTGTAGTCCTTTTCAGGGACTGGTTTGTAGATATCTTTTTATGTTTTCTTTCATTTATGCCCTTGCCTTTGATCTTGCATATCTTGAGCCTCGTATGTCCGATTGAGGTGATTTCAGTTTCATTTCGAAGCTCTTTTCGTCATCTTTATTCTGGCATGATTAGATTCTCACTTTGACACATCGATCTGTTCTGCTCTATATTGGTCAACAAAGTGTCCTGATTTCCTTGTTTCTCATGCATGCTTGCTATATAAATGAAAATAGCTTCATTAACTAATTTTGTTCAACTCGTATAGTTTATGGCTTAAGTAATGATCATTTCGGGCATATTATTTGCTTTGCATTTACTTGCATATATCTGCATAGTTTAAAATGTAAAAAAATTTGCATGTTCATTTTTAATGCATTATTGTGTCCTTGCATAATTGTCCTATATGCTTCAACTCAACACTTAGTTAAACAGACTTAAATCTAACTAATACGAGAAAAGCGCGTGTCCCTGAGTTCGACCTTGGTTTCTTGCCAAGTAAAATAAATTACGATCCTCTCATTTTGACTTATCATACACATATCTAAATGAGAGGATCTTTTTGATGAACCCATTTCAGCCCGACTGCTACGACATACTGAAGTGCTAACGCCGCACAGGATCGGTCGAAATTGATAGCGGGATTTCGACCCTGTGACACCATCCATCGTAGACATCCTCTCTCCATTGGTTGTCCAATTGCGAGGATATCTGTCTTTCTCTCCATACTTTACTCAGTAAAAGAAGACTTCAATTTTGTGACAAAGTCAGGAGAAAGGTGATCTATTAAGATCACTTTTGATTTCGACAGTTGATGGAGAGAATCGTCTCTCAAGTTCGTCAGAAATCACGACTTATCATATCGCCATGAGTGAAAGTATCGTCAAATCAAACTTGAATTAGGAGGTCTCTTCTTTTAGAGACTACACAAATCAAATATATAATCCATATCTCTTGTGATCCATGAAAAAATACGAAATTAATTTTAGTATCCGTGTGGTTTGTGTTATAATCAAATTTTTTATTCTGCGGTTGCTATATCGCTTATATGACGAGCTTTTATTTATTGAATTTTATTCATCTTTTAAATGATGTGCAAGGTCAAACATCCCATCAGAGAGAATTATCCGTCCTCTCACTTTCTTCACCGACTCCAATAGTAAAAAAGCATTTATCAACTACAATATTGATTATAATAAAATGGTTAAGGAGCCATACATCAAAACTGATGGATTATTAGTCATGTAATCCATAGAAACTTTGTTAAAATCATGTTATCATTTGTATCTTTGATGTACTTGTTCCCAATTTACAAAATCATGAAGAAACAAAATCTATCCATTGCAATGGATATGGGTTGCATAAATATCATATTATTATTCATTGAAGGTGGCTACTACCAACTTTATTGAAGTTCAAAAAACTCGCATAAGGTCAAGAGTACAGTTCTACGTGCCTAAAGCATCGAACATCCACCACATCAAGGTTCGTTGATCCTCATCAAGGTTGAGAAGTGATGTTGCACGTTAAAGAAGTTAAGTACATGCTTCACTGAGGTCCAAGGTTCATTGTGGTTGAGGAAAAAAAGCCTCTTGTTGAGAAGCTAAGTACTCGCCTCGCTGATATCAGAAGATCCTCTCAAGATTGAGCAAATCATATTCGTTAAACGAACACAACTAACATTAAGGTATGTGTCAAAGTAAGACATCAGAGTATTGTGACTTATAGAAGGGAAATATGGACCTTGGGCAAACCATTTGGTCTCGACATAACTCTTGGACTTCATTTCCTCATGCAAACTCGTCGACCCCACCATCACAAGGTACATTTCAACGTGAAGGAGTAGACTACTAATAATAGCTAGAACCTATCATGCTACCACAAATAGTTTTGACCACATTCCTACCATCATTTTGATCATATCTTCAAATGAAATGATGGCTCTTGTACATGTCACCATGCAATGGTTGGAAATCATGGTAACTAATAAAGAAGATAATCAAACATTACTTATACATGGGATTAGTTTTTTTAATCAACAACCATACAAGAAGAATAAAATATTTGATGGAAGGGGACATTTATTCAACCAATTGGAGTTTTGGCTAATCTTTCAGAGCATGTATTAGTGCTATTTGCTCTCCATAACCGATAGCTCAACCTCTCCTCACGATCTCTTCTTTCAATGGTTTGCATATGATTAGATTTTCATCATCCCATTGCATTGTAACAACATGCAATGACTCTCACAAACATAAGGTCATTCACAGTAAAACCTCATGAAAAATTCCCCACATGCTTGTCATATACTTTTTTTGCGATTCAATATTTAACCTTTCTCTTCATCCACACTTCATGATAATTTGAATAGTATGCTTCATTATAGCAGACAATAGACATGACCAATTGGCCGAGGACTGCCCATCCATCCTGCTCATGGGCTAAGGCTTAGACTGAGATTTCATGAATGATTCAACCCAACTCAGTCGACTCTTTATCCCACCATTCAACTAAGCGGGCTGTGGATACCTACCACAAAGCGCATGTTGCCCCAACTAGAAAAAAACAACATTATTTGTTTATAAAAGTACACTTTAAATAGATTTAATATATTATACTTCAAATTTTTTTACATTATCAATGTCAAATAATACATATTATAGTTACTTAGAAAGTTTAAACGATGCTAAAACATTTTACTTATCTATATAAATTATATGAAGAATAAATAAATTTATACTTTACATTCGGCTTCATGGTGTAACACCCCGACCCTCAACATAGTGCCACGTCTAAAACTTACAAAGTGTGGGTGTGGTTTATAAGTGATTGAGATTACTACTTGACAACTTGGGCTTGAACATTTTGGGTGGTTGTCAACAGGTCCATCCGGGCTTGAACCAAACAAGTTGTCAGGGCTAGTTTTCCTAGATAATGGACTAGGGACCTAAGCCGGAAGCGTGCAACAGCCACTGCCACTGCGAGTAAGTTGATGGGCTAAGTCACAACGAGGACGTTGCGAATATAAGTGGGGGAGGTTGTAACACCCCAACCCCAAACATAATGCCATATCTAAAACTCACGAAGTGTGGATGTGGTTTATAAGTGATGGGACTACTACTTGACAACTTGAGCTTAAGCATTTTGGGTGGTTGTCAGCAGATCCATTTGGGCCTGTGCACAACAAGTTATCATGATCAGTTTTCCTTAACTGACCGAGAATCTAAGCCCGGGAGTTACAAATGATATCATAGCCAATTTCCCTATGATAGTAGAAAAAGCTACCCGAAAGGTGGAGCCGTCCTTACAAAGAGATGGGAGGAAATGGCTATCCAGAGCGTGCAACTGCCACCGTCACTGGGAATAAGTGATGCGCCATATCACAACGAGGACGTTGCGAATATAAGTGGGGGAGGTTGTAACACCCCAACCCCCAACACAGTGCCACATCTAAAACTTACAACGTGTATGTAGTTTGTAAGTGGTTGGGATTATTACTTGATAATTTACGTGATAAGGCAAATCCGTAACGGGTAAGTTAAGCACTTATGAGAAAGCTACGAGCTTATATGAAATGCCAAGTGTATAAGTTCAACTATATGAAATGCTAAGTGCATATGCACAATTATATGAAATGCCAAGTGTGCAACTATATGAAATGCGAAATGCATATGCACAATTATGTGTAATACCAAGTGTATATGTGCAATTATATGAATGCTAAGTGTATATGCGTAATTAGTTGAAATGATAAGTGTATATGCGAAATTATGTGAAATGCTATGTGTATATGTGCAATTACGTGAAAGCTAAGTACATATGTGAAAGTTAAAGTAAATATGCCACATGTGTGAGTAAAGTGAATATGTGAGGGTTTATGTGAAATATTGCATGTTATGTTATGAATACCCTTATTTATGATAATAATTATGAGTAAGTTATTTGTCGATTTCGAATTGCATTTCCATAATTATGAGATAAGGGTATAATTGTGGGTCTTGCCAATGAAGGTATGTATATGTGAAACATTTATTCATACGAGATTTTATTTTGTCTAATGATACATTTACATGAAAATGCGTATGAAAAATTATGAACTCCCTTTCTTTGATCAACTGCATTTGTTACTAATGGTACTCATGAAAAAACAGTTAGGGTGAATATTATTCATAACTGAAAAAGAAGATAAACAATATGTTCTCGTGTTGGTATTATTTATGTAAGAATGAAGTGTTTAAAGCAGAACAATGAAGACTTGATTGTTACGCTAGTTCGTTTGACCTTATCTTAATACATACTGAGCGTTATGCTTATACCATATATTCTCGTGTTTTTATTACAGGTCATGGTGAAAATAAATTTAGATGTAGTGAGAGACTCGTTATGAGGTCTGAAGGAAGGATATCATTGTGCCAACTGGAACAAAGGATCTTGGTTATGTATCCGAGATATAAATTTTTACTGAGAAAGGAAAGTTAAGACGATTCCTTCTGTTATTTGTGATATCATTAATGTTTTTCATTAACACTCGGACCCGACGTGACATTTGATATGTTCCAATCACCGATGATCTGGGCTGTCACACACGGTCCATCCCGACCATGCATAGAACTCCATCATTGAAATATAGCTCGGGTCTGTAGGGGGGGGGGGGGTCCGGCCACACTTTAGAACCTCGACTCGTTCGGCCCAGCTCATGACTCGGCCGCCCACACTCTGGCGAGATCTAACGTACAATGGATAGCATCAGGAAGTATCCGCATAATGGAAGGTGTCCGCTTATAGAAAGAAAAAAAAGGATGAGAGACCAAATAATCTCCTTATCGTGACAATATGATACGAGTGCAATTCGAAGCACCGACACATTTGGTAACGAGGTTGGACTGGTTTGGATGGTTATGCAATTGAAATGATAAAATGATGTAATACCATATTGATCGTGTGTATGATTTATACTATATTTTTGATATTAAACTTTTATTTAAAGCAGTTAAAAGGATTATAACAAGGGTAATATAGATTGATACAACTAACTCCAATTCAAGAATGCGAGATAGAGTGGGGTTAATCCAACGGCACAAACAAGGGTGCACAAATAGGCCACGACTACCTGAGCGTGGTCAACACCTACCAAGTGGCAGGGGGCTGATCCAACGGCTCTCGTGCCTCCCAGCAGATCTTGCCCGTGGACGGTCAGCTGTGTTCGACACGGTTGCCTTAACCATAGTTAGCTCCCCGTCCACGCCCCCCCCCGGCTCACGGACGTTCCCGTCTTCTCGATCGATCTCCCTCTCTCTCTCTCTCTCTCTCTCAGAAATCTCAAATTAGGGTTTCACCTCGAGACCCAAAGGCCGACGGGAAGCCGGAAATTCCCCTTCTCCGCAACGAGATTCCCTCACATCTTGCCTTAATTCACCGCAATTTAGAGACATGGAGACGCAGTGGATATTCGAATACCATCAAGGCAGCGCAATCGACAAGCGCCCCAGAAAGAGGGCGAGGATCGGCTGGGATGCCCCCGCTCCCCTCCTTATCCCCAAGGTTCGATTTCCCCCTTCACTATTTTTTTCATTTTCTCCATATTTACATTCAGATGTGCATGTTAGATCACAGTCGACTTGTTCATTTCGATTGCTGTATGACGAATCTGAAAGTCGAGGAGAATCGGATGTTTTTTAGACCTCATTTGGAATTCCCAACTTGATGCAATCGCCATGCATGTATATCTCTGATGTGGCAGTTGTAATGGTTTCCATAGAATTTCCAACCACAAAATTGTGAGGCAATCTATAAGCACATAATCAACTGATAGACTACCTAAAGTGATTCCTAGCAAGTAGCAACCAGTACACAATACACCAATTCCTGCACATGGAGCGGAGTGCCACGCACAGTCATCTTGGATGGAGAGCTTAAATATGGCACTCAGCTTTAGTTGCAGGAGAATTGAATTAGGCAGATCTTTCAGTATGTGCCCAGTTTGTAGTCTGCATTGCAGTTTTCACGCGCATGTCCTATTAACTATAAGCTTGATTGAACCATACGATCTGTATTTTACCTTGGTATCCTCTCATTAAATCGACAGCTGTTGACAGAGTCTCACCCAGATATTTTTTTTCATGCAGGTGCCAGCATCTAAGTACTGTGGACAGGAAGCCTTAAATGGCCATTTCATGAACTCCGCATTTCATTCCATATATTATGGCGGTAGACCAGTACGGAATGCATCTCCACCGTGGAGAGCGGATGATAAGGATGGCCATTATGTATTTTCTATTGGAGAGAACTTAACTTCTAGATGTAATCACTCAGATGTCATCTCATCTACTTCTTTGTTTATAAAAGAGCCATCTGGTCTAATCGTTCATTTTCTGTGAAATTTGGCACTTTGGGTTCGAGATTTTGCTCCGGAGGTTCTTTTGGTTTGAAGTTTGAGCTAGTTTACTCTTCAAATACCAAGCACTTATAAAAACAATTACGGACTCATAGTGTTTTACCATTGTCTCATATGGTGACATGCTTAGTTCTGTACAACTATATCTCTGGCCTCCAAAAAATTGTCTTATGTCAATTCGGTTAATTCCAAATTTCCAAGTAAGACAGTTTACGATTAATAGTTTCCTTTGGACCCCTCTTTGTTATTTTTCGCCCGCTTTTGGAAGATGCATTTAGCTTCTCACACTTTTGAACTAGGATGATTATGAACTTTCTTCATATATGTATAGGACATCTTTTATATTAATTTGGTGCTGCATGGATTTAATTACTTTGAAAATGTCATCATGTCTCTGTTTTGTTTTGTAGCATAGGTATGCCATCCACCCTAAAACACGAGCCTTGGAATTTTGTGATAAATATATCCTTTGCATCTGCCTATAAATGATGGTCCAACACTATGAGTGGACGAATATGCTAGGGTCTGCCACAGTTCTATAGAGCTTGTTATGTGCGCTTGTTATGTTTCTTTTACTTTTTGACACCCTGTCCAGAGGAATATGCTAGGGTTCACCATGGTTCTGTAGTGTTTGTTTTTACTTTCATTGAGGAATATCCTTTAAGTTTCCAGAAATTTGCTGATTTTCAATTTTTGGACCAATTTTTTATTGTTCCATGCTGATACTATTTTTTCATTTCACTATGGCAGATAAAATCATCAGCAAAATGGGAGAAGGTCAGTATTTGGATTTTTAAGGGGCTTATTTATAAATTTTAGTTACCTTTCAGTTCTAATGGTCAAATGCAGTGGTTTCACTTCACCCAGACTTTTACTAGTGAGGGTTGTTCGGGTAACATGGATTCCATTGATAGGGTTACGGGGTAAATATGAGGACATGGATATGGTGTAGATGCAAAGTGTTATAGGACGTAAATCTTAGAAAAAATCTATTATTTATTTTGAATTTGTTGGGCTTGCAGGAAAGAGTGGGAATTGGTTTATGTTATCGTGCTTGTTCTTTTGTAAGTGATGCAATCCCATACGAAGAGAGGAGTTTGCAAATGATGGAAGAAAATGAGAGGAGTAGAGGGAAAATACATGTCAAGTCATGTCATTGGAAGTAGATGAAGAAAGGGTGTTCACGAACATGAATAAAGGGTTGAAGACAGAAAAAAATGAACTAAAAGGGAGGATGATTTCACGCCAAAGTCACCAAAAAGTAGTATTTTTATATTTTTGACTATCTATTCAATGACAAATCACAGTTTTTTTGGAGATCATAAGGACTCTTCAACTACTTTGAAAGCCAAACATAAAAAATGAAAGTGAGTAGTCACTCTTGATAACATGCAAATAAAACTCTTTTAAAGATATACTTAAAAAAAGCGAAGCAATATTTGTGATTTGAAAATTCTGGGATGCTTCAGTGGTTGCTTATAGCTGATGAAACATTCCCTCACCTTGAATATTACACAGGAACATTTGGACAAGTCTTGGAATGCTGGGATGTGGAAACGAAAGAACTTGTTGCTATAAAAATTGTGCGCTCAATCCAAAAGTATCGTGACGCTGCCATGATCGAAATTGAGGTTTTACAGAAGCTTTGCACCCATGATATTGGAGGAACTCGGTATACCTCTTTTATTTCTCATTTCTCGCGATGCTTTTGTAAAAAAATGTGGGTCAATGCTCTCAGTAACTTTGTTGTTTGCAGCTGTGTCCAAATCCGGAATTGGTTTGACTATCGTAACCACATTTGCATTGTAAGTTTTCTTTTGCATATTGCTGATTGTTCATGTTTTTGTAAAGATTTTTTGTCTCTTGTTGTATATCACAACGGGTGGATGTTAAATGTTTTCAACAGGTGTTTGAGAAGCTTGGACCAAGCTTGTATGATTTTCTACGGAAGAACAATTATCGTTCCTTTCCTATAGACTTAGTTCGGGAGCTTGGCAGACAACTCTTGGAGTCTGTAGCATGTACGTCTGCACCTGGTTTACCTTTGTCTTTATACACCACTTACTAAGTTATTTTCTTCTTCCAAGAGTTCATGGTCATTCCTAAATTTCCGTAAATCTAAACAAGAATGGAGTGTTCATTACAATAATAATGTAATGCAGTGCATAATTCTTATGAACTTATTGTTCTTGCTTGTTTCTGAATGCTTGCAGTTATGCATGAGTTGCGACTTATCCACACCGATCTAAAACCAGAAAATGTTCTTCTTGTTTCCTCTGAGTCCATCAAGATTGCAGATAATAAGGTAACCAAGTTTGGAATATGTTGGGGTACATCTTCATTGCTTATTAATACTATTAGTACAATTTGTGGTTCCTATTCATTTTTGTTTTTATGTTTCTTTAGTCTGCTAACCGAAGAACTCGGGGTTTACATTTCACTTTATTTCATGCTTGAAGCTTTTCTCACGATCGTCTAAAGATAGTTTTAAAAGTCTGCCAAAGTCCAGTGCAATCAAGCTTATTGATTTTGGGAGTACAACGTACGAGCACCAAGATCACAGTTATGTAGTTTCAACACGTCACTATCGTGCTCCAGAGGTTATTCTTGGTATGTGCCTGATATTGATATGCTGTTAACTAAGGTAAATTCACGGGCTATAATAAATTTTTGTTATTTTGACAGGGCTTGGCTGGAATTATCCTTGTGACTTGTGGAGTATTGGTTGCATGCTTGTTGAACTTTGCTCTGTAAGGATTTTTACTGTCACTACACTAGGATTCACCTTTTTTTTACAGGAATGATAATTTAATATTCACAATCTGTATTGACTAAATAATGTCCTGCCCGACTTTGTGTGAATTGTTCAGTGCCATGTGAAGAAAACTGCAGAGAAGTTAGTAATGTTTATGGCTGTTTCTTGACAAATCGATGCTTACACACATTATATTCATTAATATGGGACCATGTGTGGATTTTACCCTCAGCTGCCGGCTTTCCTCTTACTTCACTTTTCTGTTGCCATTTTTTAAGGCCAAAAGATGACCATTGGAGGTTATGGTTATCCAAAGGCAATATAATATTTTAAAAAATAAAAAGGACTGATGCTACATCTTTGGATTCTTTCTCCCATAAGTACTCTAGTATAAGAAATTGCCTAAAGTTCATTCTCAACATAGCACACCTAAACACCACACCATTCTTCTGCAACTTCATGAAACACTCATTGCAAAAGGTTTAGACGGACACATATGCACAGGTAAACTGCCCCATTATCACATGTTCTTTTTAGTGAAGGTATGATGGGAATCCATAGACACTGTTTCCAGCCATCGTAGATTGAGTCTTCCCCAAAGCTCCCTTCAAAAAGCACATTGAGAGAAGGTATACACATCCCTTTATCCATTGGCACGGATTACAACTTGCATCGAATAGTCAGCTTTGTGCCCATTTTTGTTAGTACACCAAACTTTGTCACAATAACCACATTAGAAACAACCACATTAGAAACTTGACCTTGATCATAGACTCGGTCTTCTGTGCAACTATGACCCCTTAAACACGGTCCTAGATATCGTGAGACATTGGTGAAAATTTGCCTTATAACTTGCATCAGTGACACACCAAACATCAATAGGACTTGTGTATCTATTTATAGATTATCAGTTGATACCTCGTGAGCTGCGAGGAGCATGGGTAGGGATGTGAGTTGTAGGAAATTGCATGGGGTGCTGAGTGTGAGCTACAAGGAGCAGTATAGGGTGGGTGGTGCGATGTGCCACAAGTGGCACCTTTAGGGGGACAAATTGAATTGAAAGGGGGATGGTGCCGCTCGAGAGGTTGGAAATGGGAGGTAGAGGCATGAGTTCAAAGAGAAGTGCAATGAATCGAAGTCTGTGTGGATGGAGGGGCGTTGCCACAACAAGCATGGTGTAGGCTCCATATAGAGGCACAGTGGTTGCAAGGGGCAGTAGTGGATGAAGAGGGAGCTTTAGGGGGTCGGATGAAGGGAGTGATGATGATTCGATGAAAAAACATCATTTTTTTATCATAAGGCTGATTAAATACTGGTCTACTTGCAATTGCTAAAAAAATTGCGGCCATCTGTTTGCAAGCCTCTTTAAAATTCATTTATAAGTAGAACACACTACATATTGAGCATATGCCCTAAGTTGGCATCATTTTCTTCACCATCTCACAGTTTTGCATCTCTTTCCTTTTTAAAGGGAGAAGCACTATTTCAAACTCATGAAAATCTGGAGCATCTGGCCATGATGGAGAAGGTATTGGGGCCTCTTCCTCAACACATGATGAGCAAGGCCGAGTAAGGGGAACTGAATCCTTACTTTTGTAATATTCTTGTGACAGTGGTTTTACATGATTTTTTTGTATGACTATGTCTGCAGTAGACGTGCTGCGAAATATTTTAGACATGGTTTATGCCTAGACTGGCCTCAGGGTGCTGTATCAAGAGAAAGCATGCGTGCAGTCTGGAAACTGCCTCGTCTCCAGGTATGTTAGATTGCACAGTATGGCACTTCCGAAGGATCATATCACACATCTCTGTAAGTGTGACATAATATTGTTTTGCATCTGTTGCGTGATTTTCAATATTGTTTTCAGAATCTTGTCATGCAACATGTGGACCACTCTGCGGGTGATCTCATTGACTTGTTATTCTCCTCTGCTATGATCCAGCAAAGCGTCTCAAAGCTAGTGAAGCTCTTCGACATCCCTTCTTTTCTAGAGATCCTCGAAGGTGTGGATACTCTCTGTAACTTGGAAATTTATCTTTCAGAGCTAACTGGACTTTGTATGGAATTGGTAAGATGGAGGTGGCTATTCAAATTGATAGCTGAACTCGCTAACGTCTGCACATTGAATGCAAAATTCCATTGTACAGTGACACATGTAATCCGTTCCTGTATAACAATTTGTTATCTGCTTTATTAGTTTGTTAATTTGCATTCTAGAACTGTCATCTAAAGGGTTACCAAAATATTATGATGCATCTTATTGCCTGAAATGAGGTTTCATTTTATTGAGCCATTTTTAGGTTATATCAAGATCGAGCTGAGCATGAGTGCCATTTGTCTATCTCCCTACAGAGGATCTTGCAATTCTTGCCAGTGAAGCAGGCTTAAATTTTTTTGCAGTCAGTTGACCTTTTAATTCACGATGGGGAATTTGGGATAGAAGAATTGAGGTATGCATTAAGAATCGTTCCTTTCATCTGCTAGTTATTGTGCCATCCAAGTATTCTTTTGGATATGTGTCATTTATGGTTGTGGTGAGGATGAATTTTTAAAAAAGTGATTTTGATGTTCGGATAGATATTCTAATCTGTAAACGATGGTGAAAATTTATATGTATTACATTTTCTAATTAAGTTTGAAAATTGTTTCATAGATCTTTTTCAGGGTTGAAGATGGAGAGAGTTGCAAGAAAGGGCAAAGAGAGAAGCGGACAAGAGTGGTAATAAATGGAGTAGTTGGGGAAGCGGTTGCTGGAGAAAGGGAAGGGTTGAAAAGTGTTTCAATATTGTAGGTGGAGAGGATTGACATTGAGATCGGACACCGAGGTGGAGAGGACAATGGTCTCTCATCACAACAAGGAGAAATGCCTATGTTCAACGAAGAGGGAAAGGATATCCGGATTGGAGTGCACGGATCCAATAATTTGTCTTCCAATGACAGAGTGGGATTGCACGTGCTTGTAATGGTGGTCTTGTGATGGAAGCATTCATGAAGGTGATTAAGGGGGCCACCGGAGAAGTCTATCGTGGCAGTTAGTTTGGGGGGATTTGGAGGAGGTGCTTGAGACAACGATGGAGATTGTTGGGTTGAGGTTTTGAATAGGGTTGCATGACTGAAAAGTTTTTATTCGATGAGGAAACGCTCGATCGAAGAGTTCATTGTTCCCACTAGGAAGCTCATTGCGATAAGGTGAATGGGACTGTAACATGGTGCTCCCCCTCTTACGACGGTGGAAGTTGAGCCTTTAGTTGGAATTTCTTTGTCGATAACCACCATTGTGATGATTAACTATCTCTTTATATCCATCATTGCGACGCTTAACTATATATTATCTTTGATAATGTTGTTGGAGGCGGGTGATGTGAATGCAACGACGATGATGGTGGATGGAGTGAGCTTGTGAGTAATGGGCACTTGATAAGGCGTATATCACTATGCAGATTGTTGGAAGGGATTAAAGGATCACCAAAGGTAAGGCAATGCTTTTAGTAGGTGAAGAGTTCAGCCTAAAATTGTGGGAGACGAGACATCATCTTTAGAAATTGATACGGCGGAGGGGGTATTACCATAACCACTTGTCCAAAAATTTCGAAGGGGTTTGGTCTTGTTTGATCAAAGAAGTATTAGATTTGGATCTGCTTGCCCCTAGAACTAGGGCTCTTGATTTTGGATATGTTTGGTTTTTTCCAACCATGTCATTTCTAGTAACCCTGGGAAATTATGCGAGATTAGGCATCATTACTAAAATTGATATAATGGATACTCCAGTGTCGGGATTCGAAACTCTTGATTATGATTCCACAAGTAGTATGAGATTTAAAGGGGTGGCATTCTTTTCTGAGAGGATGCTTTGAGTAATTTGGTTTTCTTGGAGTTTGGTTTGAGAGCAGCCATGGTCCATTTCAAGATTAGTACGAGATTGGTTTTTTCCATGACCAATTTACATCAATGGTCCTTGTATCATGGGAGATGAACATCTTTAGAGATTGAAATGACACTAGGGGCATTATCACAACCATTTGCATGTACATGATTTTTTGAAGGGGATTTGGCCCATTTGGGCAAGGTGGATTTTGAATTTGGACTCTGTTGCCCCATCCCCATGACCGGAGATGTCGGTTCACGTGTTTTGGGGGATCTGAACACGTTGGTTGTCTTTCTAAAAGGCTTGCTTTCGGTAAGTTTAGGAGCAACTTGGGTCAACATGTCACGATGAATTTAAAGTCCATGTTTCCCCCTCCCATGTCACTTCAAGCACCCTTTTTTATAAATGTTTCCTTGATTGAACAATTCCTTATGCTAGAGATGAGAACCTTTCTATACGAGGGAGATGAGGTTGTAGGGGTTTTCTTTAACTTTCTAAACGAGTTTCACAAGTTTGTTGCTAGGAGATATGCGAGGCACGTTAAAGGCTTTAAATGCTAGTTTAAACTAATTTTGCTCTGAAGGTTATCGGATATTGAGGCACATGCTAGTTGTGAGGCTTTGGACACAGAGTTGTGGATCTCTAAAGAATTCGCTACTTTGGTCGCCCATTGATGACAGATAGACTTAAGATGTCAGTCTGGCTTCTGATATTGGAGAAGATGGAAAAGACTCTCCAAGATGGAAGGCGGCTATTTTATAACGCGGTGGATGACTTTTTCTGGTGAAGGCCCATTCTCTCTGCTATCCCTTTGTTTTTATGTTATCTTGTCTTCTCCCTGTTGGCATTAGACACAGGTTGAAGATGAGCATGCGAAGATTCCTCTGGGAAAAGTTTGGGCAAGATGGATTGAGAGTGCACCTTGTTGACTGGGAGTCAGTTACAGAGGGAAGGTGGACTAGGAATCTCTCGTTTGGAAACCTTGAACGAGGCTCTCCTGCTGAAATGGGTTGCTAGGATTTAGGGAAGAAGTGAAGATTTATGTTGTCGTCTCATACGGAACATGTATATGGTGGGGGTTTGAGAGGAGCTATCCCATCATTCACTTTTCTACGAGTTGGCCTTCTGGAAGTGAATTACCTCTAATGCCGCGCTTTCAAGAATTATTTCGTCCAGTGCTGAGTGACAGAAAATCTTTTGCATTCTAGTTTGATAATGGTTAGATCAGGGATCCTTCTCCTCCAGATTTCCTCGATTGTTCGCTTTGGCTGCTGATAAAGATGCTCAGGTATTTGATTGCTGGCTTGATGGAAACTGGATGCTCTCATTCCTAATGAATTTCTCTGATCAATGTCTTGAGGATTTCCTTAGCTCCATTAGGCAGATAGAGAGGTCGATTAAGGGTCGTAATCACCATGTGTGGAAGAATATTACCTTCTCAGTTAGCAGAGCCTACGAAGTCATCAACAAGCCTCCACAGACGAGGAAAACACATTGGTTCGGGGCTGTAACTTTATGTGGGAGCTAAAATTACCAGGCAGAATTGGATCTTTATGTGGCTACTACAAAGAAGGCACATTATGACTAGGGATCACTGTGCTAGACTATTCTAGGATATCTCCAATAGATGTCCCTGTGCGAACACACTGTTGAATCGATTGAACACCTCTTCTTCCACTGTTTGAAGACATCTGCCATCTGGTCGGAGCTAGACATTAATTGGTTGAACCTACAAAATCTGGATCTCTACTGGGACTCACTTGTCCAAGCTAAACGTCGCTGTAGAGACGATATTCTGCGCCCAATAGCAACTTTATGGGTAATTTGGTTTGCTAGAAACGGTGCAATCTTTTCTTATAGCTTTTTTACTATGGTAATATACTTTTTCATTCCAAGGCTCTTCTTGAGCCTTGGCTACTGTAAGTCTCCTTGTATCTTTCCCTTGATAAATATATTTTTGAGAATTAAGAGAATAATACTTACATGCAAGCAATGTTTACATGATTTTATTATCGAATTTATGTTAAATCTACCTAATTGCCTTAACTTTTATTTTTGATTCTTGAAAATTTCTTTCTATCCAAAAATAGAACACCAATATTGAATTACCATCTATTTTAAATTTTAAAAATACAACCTACATGAAACCTCCTATTTTACTGCCACATTTGTTTTATCGATACCGTTTTTTTACCGTTGCAGGCATGGCTTATTAGTTCGTTGTCTTTACCTCTTATATCCCATTTTCCTACTAATATTTATATTATCCAATATCTCTTCACATATTCCAGGCATTTCTTTTTCAGTGCACCATCGATGACTTGTTTGTATTCTTCTCATCACATATACATCACATTTTGCTTTTATCGTTTTTTATATGCTATAAATTTTATGCACACTAAATAACTAAAATAAAATAAGTTCATCATGTTTGAAGGAAAACTTATATTGCTACAATTTATTTAAAAAGATAAAAAATGTTACATAATTAAAGGAGTTGTGCCCTCAACTTCTGCAATATCAGTTATGCTCCTCCCTTTGTTTGGAATTCAGTTGCAACCTTGACTTCTTACATCGTTGTCAGTTTGCCCTTTTGTTAGTTTGGCCATTAATGAGTTGAACTAAATCATGATTTATTTTAACCATGGTGTAGTTAGGATGTGCATAATTGTCAAAACTAACACACACCCCCTCCCTCCACCTTAGCCGAGCCCTTCCGCTCAGACCTCCTCCTTCGCTGCCCAGAGGGCCAGACCCGACCCTGACCTCCAGCACCTCCACCACTTGCTGTCCTCTGTGCCCTTGCATGAGATGACAATGACCTCCTTGCCTCCCTCAACGTCCTCTGTGCCCACACTCGATACACCAACCCTTGCCATCGCATCCTCCGCCCTATCCTCTCATTCGTCGGTTCTGCCAAGCTTGATGCCACATGGGCCCTCGACATGTACATCTTCACCCTCAAGAAGAACACCCAACACACCATCTCCAATGCTTTCACCAAGTCGAAGTCCTCCCGTATCGATCGATTCTCCGCGACACTCAAGGGGTGCGCCTCGAATGACTACATGGGATCCCTTTTCCTTGCTTTTGTTTGCTTCTGTTTTTCTTCCCCAAAAAATTCCTCTCCCCAAGTGGATATGCGATCAATAGTAGTCTATTCTGACATAAGGTTACAAGTGAGTCTTGAAGGTTCATTGGACCTTCTTGTTAATTATTCAGATGGCATGGCTTCAAATCATTTAACGATGGTTGGGTAGTTATCGATGCTCATCCGGTTTTGGGTTCTCCTCATTGTGATTAGGGCAGTGGCTGATTCTTGTTGACACTTGATTTCTAATGGTGATGTAGTGGTTTGATGTATACAAAGGTGACGTTGTTTTGATGTGATTCTTGATGATTGATCTTGGGTTCTTAAACAAAGATGGGGTTCTAGGTCCTCGATTTGTTATTGTGCGCGAGTGTGTAGAGGCTGATTGATGAACATAATAATATTCTTTATGTGAACGGTTCGAAGAATTGTTTGGATCTTTAGGTGGTTCCCAATTGATACTATTGTGCGTTTGATCTAGGTCGATACTCTTTGCCGAGGCCCGAGATATGTTGATTATTCACTCGAATTGTAAGTTGGCCTTCAGAAGGTTGATGCTGTCTGTTCTTGTTACAGATGCAAAATGGCGTTTTTCTCGTTCTCCATCACAAGGTCTAGTGGACTCCCATGGCTGCTCCAGTTGGTTTATGATTGATCAACAAATGGTTCTTGCAGTTTTAGACTAAAACTTCGATTGGGTTCACAGTACACGAGAATCTTGCAAAATATTTCCTTGACTCGATTATACGAATCGGTCTAAACAATGCCATTATGCAATTAGTCTAGAAACAAAGGATTCATGTCTGATTCTATAGAATATTAAAACATTAAGATTTTTATCACTTCCGTAGCTCTAGAGCATTGTAGATCTTCCTCCGACCGAGGTCCCAACATCAGCGAGAGGGGCATCGTTCCTTGTTCTGGTCATGTGTTGACTGTAGACCTGGCGCATGAATTTGACCCATCGAGCATCTTGGTCATTGGCTGCTCCTGTCAAAACCACTGGATCCGTCATTATTCGAACACCAAACACAATAGCTCTCCCCTTAAATGAGCCTTATCAAAACCTCAAATCATCGGCAACCTCCACAGCTTGCCAGAACAGAGAAGAGAAGAGGGCATCCATAGAAGCCCTATGATCAAGTTTGCGAGCTGATCTACACCGTTGGGAGAGGAGGGAGGATGAGGAAGGTGGTTTGAGGAGCGAACATGGGAGGCAGAGGAGGCGAGGGACGTGATTACCTAGGTATTGTTTCCAATTATCCATGTATCCCTAACGTTAACGTCCATTTGGGACGCGGATGAACGACAACTAATCCGAGGGGCACAAATGATAAATTGCAACAAGTCATGGACACAATTGATATTCCAAAAAAAGGGAAGGGTTAGTTGAATTACAAAAGTTAAGAAGGGCGCAAGTGATAAAATCCTTTTTTAAATATATAAGTTTTTTTTTCTAAATTTTTAACTCTACATTTGCTTAGATATTGGTAATGCTGATATCATGGGAGGATCCTGCATATATCTTCGGCGGGCCATGGCCCCTCTTTGATTCTTTCACGTCACTTGCGTAATTTTTTAGTTTTTAATACTGCTTGCCCTTGATCTCAAACTAGCTCTTTAAAAATAATGATATGAACCCACTTATCATTCAATGGATCAAGGTTCGAATCTATCTACCCACAATTTTCCATCTCTATTTTTTTTAATTCTAATCACTTCTGATATTTTTAAATTATAAATATTATTTGATATAAAGTGAGATTCAAGCTTATTCATCTTTGATTATTTTTAGCTCTTCTTAATAAATGAAATAAATGTGTTGTTTCCTTTTGACTATGAAGTTTTTATCTTAAAATTTCACTTAATAATTTAACCTTGGGAACGGATTTTGGTTAGGTTTAAATCATAGATTTATCACAAGTTAAAAATCACCATAAAATAACAGTCTATTTAAAAATTTAAACTTAGATAGACTTAAACAACTTTTAAATTGTAGTTTATCAAATTTAAAATATATCACTTGAAAATAGGAACTCTGTTGAGAAAATATTGTATGAAAATGCAACTTTTTTCCCCACTTTTTGAGCATGTATGATCATAGCAAGATAGCGGTCAGGCAAGTATGTCCCCATCTCTAGAGGTTTAGAATATCTCTCTTTCAAGGAGGAAACATGGATCAACTTCCCCTAGGGGCAAGGTATTACATAAGGAAGTTGTTCATGAAAAATATAGGTTTTTTATCAGTTGTGCCCCTCTGAGATATCGCAATTTCAGTTATGCTCCTATCTTTTTGGTAATATCAGTTGTGCCCCCTCACTTCTTCCACAATGATCACTTGTGCCCCTCGAGTTAGTTGCCGTCAATCCTCATCCTAAATGACCGTTAATTTTGAGGATACATATGTAATTAACTTAAAATGAAGGGTAAAAAATATTTTTCTTCTCACTTTCGTCTTCTTCCTCCATCCAGATTCTTCATTTTCTTCCTCCAGACCCGCCTCAGTTCCCTTCCCCCTCCAGGCCCTCCTAGCTCCTCCCTTCGCCTAGCTCCCCTCCGCCCCTGCACCCCCTCCCCCGCCCAGAGGTCCGTCCCGACACCTCCCTCCCCTGCCTCCGCACCTCTCCGCACCTACACACCTCCCCCTCCGCCCAAGGTCATCCCCCACGCCTGCACCCCTCCGCCCCTACACCCCCTTCCTGCCCCGATGCCCTCCGCCTCGATGCCCTGCACCTCCACCCACCGTGCTCCTCTCCGCCCATGCACCCCCTTCCCTACCCCGATGCCCTCCCCTCCGCTCCGATGCCCTATACCTCCACCCACCGTGCTCCATTCCGCCCCTGCACCCCCTTCCCCGCCAAGAGGTCCGTCCCGGCACCCCCTCCTCTGCCCCCACACCTCTTCGCACCCACACACCTCCCCCTCCGCCCCAAGGTCATCCCCCTACGCCTGCACCCCTCCGCCCCTACACCCCCTTCCCTGCCTCGATGCCCTCCGCCCCGATGCCCCTGCACCTCCACCCAACGTGCTCCCCTCCGCCCATGCACCCCCTTCCCTACCCCGATGCCCTCCCCTCCGCCCCGATGCCCTGTACCTCCACCCACCGTGCTCCCCTCCGCCCCAACACCCCCTTCCCTACACCGATGCCCTCCCCTCCGCCCCGATACCCTGCACCTCCACCCACCGTGCTCCCCTCCGCCCCTGCACCCCTTCCCTACCCTGATGCCCTCCCCTCCGCCCTGATGCCCTCCGCGCCGATGCCATGCACCTCCACCTATCGTGCACACCTTCCCCTCTGCCACGATGTCCTCCCCTCCGCCCCTGCACCCCTCTTCCCTGTCCCGAGGTCTTACCACGTCCTCGCACCTCCCTCCCATGCCCCCACACCTCTCTCTACCCACACACCTCCCCATTAGCCCGAAGTTCCTCCCCCGACCCATGCACCTCCACCCAGCTCGCCCCCGCACCTACACCCACCTGCAATAGTCTCGCAGCCTTCCCACCTCCAGTGGCTTCCCCAGCTCACCGCCCCTCCCCCCTGGCCCGACCCCGTCAGCCTCAAGCTCCGCTCCGAGCTCCTCCTCTGCCCCTCTTCCCCGACCCAACTTCTCCAGCCCCATGCTCTGCCCCCTCCTCTCCAGATCGACCCTTAACTTTATTTTGACCATAATACCCTTCTTAGCCACACCATGGTTTGAATAAATCATAGTTATTTTATTTTTTTGACGGTCAATCTGACGGAAGGGCACAAGTGATAACGGAGAAAGAAGGGGCACAACTGATATTACCAAAAAGATATGGGTATAACTGAAATTGCGATATCTCAGAGGGGCACAACTGATAAAAACCCAAAAATATATGAGGTCATTGGGCCATGCAGGTTCTCCATAATAATTATAGCCGGTTCCTTTGCCAAATTAGTACATGATCATTCAAATATGGTTTCTTTGTTATTGGGATAGGTGGATTAACTATGCGATACGGTTGAACAACTACCCTGATCAGCTTATTTGGCCCTACTCGTTATTAGCGGGATCATGGATATTTCCAGCAAGAAATATATTGGAGAGTTGGTGCAGGTTCAACCGAAAATCTGAGTTGATCATAAGTCTGGTCTAATTTTTTTTGAAAATGAGAGATTAAGTATACTCATTCCATTATTATCGAATTAAACATGATTCTGATGTGTCTATTCTTATGTTCATATCTGGTTTATCAATATTAAATTTAATTATGTATACTACTTGGATGTGAATTTTGGAATCGCATTCTTAACTAATTATGTACGAATTCAAATCGTACACTCATCAAATGCGGATATGAATCGAATAAAGATTGAATACACCTATAGATTGCATAAACAACGGATATGAACATAATTAGATAAAGATCTAATATGAATTTGCATCAAATTGCTATTGAGTATTAAGAAAGGTTAGGTGCGGATATTGAAATATAAGTATAGATACTCGAAGATCCTATTTGCTAACAGAGGCCTGTTAGATAGACATGAAGATCTAGCAAGAGATCTCTGGCCTGAAGCAGGCAGGATAAAACAACTTGATAGAAGTAAGATAACGGTGACGATCGAGCAGTCAATCAAGGAAAAACCTAAAAACATCAGGTTACATGCATACATTCAACAAGAAATTTACTAAATTTTGCCAACTATTTTTGCTTGATAGTCATAAGTTGTATGTACATATTTTACTGCCATCGTGTGATTTTCTTTTATAGAAGTTAAAACATGGTCCACATGATTGAGTCTGGCGTGACTTATAGTAATCCAAATTTGAAAAAAGGAGGGAGTTAATATATGAGATTTGGTGTGGGGTTTTATGTTGTGTTACTTGTATGCAAATACCCGTATTCAATAATTTTCTGAACACGATAAGACACACAACAACGACAACAAAGCCTTTTCCCATAATTAAGTAGGGTCGGGTACATGGATTCTTCGCCTCCATTCAGATCTATCTTGGATCAATCTCGTGCTTTTATCTAAAAAAACTAAGATCCCTTCGTATAGTCTTTCTAACATTTCTTGGGTCGTACTCGTCCTCTCTTAGCCGGCTCAACATCCCAACACTTAACTGGTGCATCAACTGATCTTCTTTGCAAGTGACCAAACCATCTTAAGCGGTTTTCTCGCATCTTATCCTCGATCGAAGCTACACCAACTTTCTTTCTGATTGCATCATTCCAGATTCGATCTTTACGTGTGTGTCCACACATCCACCTCAGCATTTTCATTTCTGCTACAACCATTCTCTGCACATGTCTATGGTTCACAACCCAACATTTAGAAGCATAAAGTATAGCAGGTCTCACGACTGCTTTGTAAATCTTTCTTTAATTTTTAAAGGAATCTTCTTATCACAGAGAACAACAGAGGCTCCTCTCCACTTTAGCCAGCATGCATTTATTCTATTAGTAACACCTCCATCAATTTCCCCATCATGTTACAAAATAGATCCCAGATATCTAAAAGTATCTCTCGTCTGAATGTTATCGTCACCAATCTTCACCTCGATTCCGTCACCATTGCTTCCATCAAATGTGCACTCCATATATTCCGTCTTAGCCATACTTATACGAAATCCTTTAGTCTCTAATACATGTCTCCAGACATCAAGCTTCTCATTACTCCATCTCTGGTCTCGTCAATCAATACAATATCATCAACAAATAACATACAACAATGTAACTCATCTTGAATGTGACTTGTCAACTCATCCATAATCAAAGTAAAAAGAAATAGACTCAAAGATGAACCTTGATGTAAACCAATGTTGATGTCAAAATAGTCAGTCTTCTCTGAACACGATAAGAAGATATATCAATTTCATCCGCATGATTAAAAATGGATGAGATTGAGGGCTTACTATGGAAATGGTGAACTCTCGCCTCATTTGAAGTTTCTCATATGCAAATGCTATTCAATTTCATCCCTTGAGAATGGGATGTTTTCTTTTCTAACCAAAACTT
Source organism: Ottelia alismoides (assembly GCA_037367405.1). Taxonomy (NCBI): domain Eukaryota; kingdom Viridiplantae; phylum Streptophyta; class Magnoliopsida; order Alismatales; family Hydrocharitaceae; genus Ottelia; species Ottelia alismoides. The sequence continues at coordinate 124,239 of JAZKJV010000737.1, read as the reverse complement.
CTCTACTAAACTCATTTGTGAATTGCTTACCAGAACACAATGCTCATTGATTATTTATTAAAAAATATTTTTATCTTATAATGTAGAGGTGTGTTTGAATTCCCTTCCAAACAAGTATTCTGCATCTTCTTTTAATGCCCAGTTTTTACTTTAAACAGTTGATGCTCAATTCACTGGGGACTACATATTGCACGGATATGAATGATCTTAATGTAAAGCTTTTGCACAATGAAAGTTTGTGCCTTGTGAAGTCAGTTCCGCATATGTTATATACATTATTAAGGTTGCAAATACTGCATTATTTGTTTAAAATTTGTTTGTGTAAATGAAGAAATTACTGTAACAGATCACTACCTACTGTGCAGCTCCACTTGGCTGTTAGCACACAAAGAACAAGTCGTAGAGGCAAACAGTAGGCAACGATACTCGAGAAATTTATAGTTTTGAACGTTAACTCTCCATCACTAACCATATCTGAGAAAAATTTGCTTTTATGAGTTTTTTAGAATTTCATCTTCTACATATTTTATGCCTCATGTTTTTGCGAATTCTTTCCTCTTTAGCAACATATCCTGGGTGGCCAAAGATAAGTTTTATACCTAGATTTTTTCAATAAGGTTCAGCTTGAAATTATCTTGTTGCATCAAGTTTAGAGAGCTGTAGCACCCTCATTTCTTCACCATTTTTTTATTTCTATCTCTATCATTAGCCTTATGCCCACTATACAAATCCGTGGAATTTCAAACTTTGATTCCTCTGTCCAGTTCGAGGTTTCAAGCTCTGAGACGTTGGGTATTCTTCGTAGAAACCTACAGCTGGTAACTCTTTCAAGTTTCACAGTTATGTCCTGTGTATGGATCATAGTTCATCTTGCACTATGACACCTAATTTGACCGAGGTAAGTGACATAATGGTTAACTTAGTGTGATATTCATCAGAACTTTTTAGATGTAGTACTGAAGCAAAATTTTTCCGGACTTTTTGAAGTGTGTTGTGAAGGAATTATTCACAGTAAAATTCTATTAAACAGAAATTCCTCTTGTATTCTTTTGAATTTGATTTTGAAGATTTGTCTAAAAAATCGGTGATTATAAGTGTAACATAATGCCTTGTAACCATCTGTGTTTAGCTTGTACTTGTATTTGGATATTTCACGTTAAGTGAAAGGATGCCTTGTGGAGGACTTTCGGAACAATGGGATGTATATCCCCTTTAGAGACCCATCCAAAAAAGCCTTGTGGAGGACTATAGTCATCCTGGAAGAAGGTACAAGCAGTACGAGGACTCTCAATGGATAGTCAATTCTTTCCTTTTTTTTTTTAAATTTTGAGACACACTTATTTGTTCATCCTTCACACTTATGCCCTTTGGTAATCTTTTAGTTAGTAGTGTGTCCTGATCTAAAAAGTAAAAAATCTTTTAAAGATAAATGTTTTAGCAAACCAATGCTACGGTAATGTGTATGTTTCTACATAAATAGAGAACCAAACTGATGTTATTCCTAATAGATCTAAAGCTGATGTGAGACTTCTTATCGTAATTGATGGAAGTCTTATAATCTGACCATGGAACAATTTCTGTTGATTTGGAGGAGATTTTATAGCACTGTCAGAGGATTATCATGTACAAATTTGGGAAAGGAGATTAGTGGCTATCATGTAATCAACCTGACAACAAACATATTCTTAGCTGGAACATGCCAAAAATTGCAATGATAAAGTCCTGGTAGCCACATATATTGATGCATATATAATGTGAAGGTCTCACTTTAGAAATACGAGTTGAGCATTACTCGTAGAAATTTGCAGAAGATGTTTGTAGCTGAATTGCAGATGTTATGATGAATATGCTATCGCATAAAAGTAATTTGGATTCATGATCAAAGTAATCAGAAATAGAGAATTGTAACTTATCTAGTTAGCGGATGCACTGATTTTAAGATGCAACGATGACTCGAGACCTTCAAGAGGGATCAAGGTTCATGCTACAAGACTTGGCAGAACCTCATGTGCCACGAGGCTGTCTCTTTGAGTTGTTCTGGTGATGCATTCTCCTCAAATGGTATTGGCAGTCAAGGCAGTTGTCTGGCTTATGCCATCCTGCATTGGCATAACAATTCTCGTCCCCTGCTTCGTAGTCCTAAGTCTTGACATCAGGAGGGATCTACCTTGATCCACCCTTCTTTACGGCTCCCTCCTTTCTGGCAACTCTAATTTGCCCTTCTCTGCTTGCTTCTAGCTACTGATCTAATTTGCCCTTCTCTGTTTGTAGCTGAATTGCAGATGTTATGATGAATATGCTATCGCATAAAAGTAATTTGGATTCATGATCAAAGTAATCAGAAATAGAGAATTGTAACTTATCTAGTTAGCGGATGCACTGATTTTAAGATGCAACGATGACTCGAGACCTTCAAGAGGGATCAAGGTTCATGCTACAAGACTTGGCAGAACCTCATGTGCCACGAGGCTGTCTCTTTGAGTTGTTCTGGTGATGCATTCTCCTCAAATGGTATTGGCAGTCAAGGCAGTTGTCTGGCTTATGCCATCCTGCATTGGCATAACAATTCTCGTCCCCTGCTTCGTAGTCCTAAGTCTTGACATCAGGAGGGATCTACCTTGATCCACCCTTCTTTACGGCTCCCTCCTTTCTGGCAACTCTAATTTGCCCTACTCTGCTTGCTTCTAGCTACTGATCTCACCTTCCCCCCTTCTAGCGCTCTATTCTTTGTGTGTCATTTTCTGCTTGCAGCTGGAGCACTCCCATCTCATTTCTATCATGCGGGTATCTTGCCTCTACCATGAGGTTAGCTGATAGCTCTTCTATGTAGTCGATGTTGGTGTTCTATTTATATATTCTCTCTATATATTTACATTGCATGTAGATACATTGTAAATTATATTTATATGGTAAATGCATGTTTCTTCAGGAAAACCCCTTTTATGTCTTCGATGTTTATCTTCTTTATCTTCTTTGTATTGAATTTGTATATTATATTTGCATTACGTGTATTGTTTTCGTATATTCTATTTTTACAGTAAATATAAATATCTTCAAGAAATCAAGGTTTATGCCTTTTTTTACTGCATGGTAACTGTCTAAAAACCTAGCATTTCTAAGATCCTTGGTGGCCATTAATCATGATTCCATTTATATGGCTATACTTTTGTGCAGGATTGATTTCTCTGGCATGTAGTCTACCCTACTTAATATTGGGATAAGTTTTGGCCTGGTGAAATTTACGAGTTAGTTTACATTGCTAGAACTAGAGTCAATATCTAGTTAGCTTAAATTAATTTCAAATTTTAGTATTTCTCAAAGAATTCGACAGGAGTTGATTCTCATTTCTGAAAAAAATATATGTTATTTAGGATCCGTTCTTGTTCTTAATGATCAGCCTCCTTCTTTTTCTTTCGAAAAAAAATGTCTGTTTACCCTATTCTAAGATCATAATGTTGCTCAAAACTGAATTGCAATCAGGTGGGTTTTATACCAAAGTTGTAATGAGGTCCTTTGTTCAGAACTAATATGAAATGTAAGTGCCGAAATTCTGACTGTTCATGGGCTTGCAGTGCATTTTTTTATCAACAGGATATCTCCCTCCAAGTTGTTTTTCTTGAGAATTTATCTTATCCATGGTATCTGTTTCGGGATGTCATGTACATTTTTAGATACTTTGCGGCCGAACTTAATCTATCAATGCCTTAAGATTTCCTGGCTTCTGATCAATAAAATCTCTCTCCATTACAAATTGAACCACCTGTACAACACCGTGGTCATGTCCTATTTCCGCTGCAAGATTGTTCTTTCTTCTGGTCGACGATTCTTGTTATGATGAGTATCTTTCTCTTTTTTATCGAATCTGATTTTGAGTTCCGCTTCCAGCATTACATTAACTGAGTGTGACAGTGTGAGTTGGAAGCTAGTTTTCATCTGGGCTAAACTCCACCGCTGATGTACTGAAACAAAACAATGGTGAGTGTGGATATCATGTACTGGAATGGGACAATGGTAAGTGTAAATATCGTGTTAAAGGTAGTTGTGGTCGCAATTTATTCATGTCGCATTATTATTTGTGCTTATTTGAATCTCCAAAACAGAATTTTCTTTCCATCTGGTCCAAACTTGGTCGATCCCCTTATACTTTCTGTTGAAGTTCCCCTGCACAATTCTACTGTCTTTCTGTTAATATTTCCTTTATCAAGTCTAATTCAACAGAAGACCCCCACTTTCTTTTTTGAATCGAATTAACTAGTTCTGATCGTTGATTAATGTGTAACTGCATTTTTTTACCCGTAGTTTTCTTTTTTTTTGATATGCTTGTTACTCAAAAGAATATAGAAACTAGATGGACGTAGCATTTCCATAAGCTTCTCATTGGGGAAGTGAATAAAGTGATTACTTTGGGAGATCTTGCTGGTATTATTTTTTTCTTGAATCATGCATGCTATAGAAAGTAGAAGAGGTCTTAAAGGTTATGAAACATGGGAAGGGGGTAGGACCTGATGACATTTCTATAGAAGTTTGGAAAGTTCTAAGTGAACATGGTTTTGTTTGACTTACAAATTTATTCAATGTTACTCTGTGAAGTAAGAAAATGCCTGAAGAATGGAGGAGAAGTATCGTGGTGCTTCTTTATAAGAATGTAGGAGACCTTCAAAATTGTTCAAATTATAGAGATGTCAAACTGATAAATCATGCTATGAAAATTTGGGAATATGTGATTGAAAGAAGATTGAGCCAAGTTTCTATAGTAACTGAAAATCAATTCGGATTCATGTCAGGTCGTTCAACTATTGAAGCTATCCACTTGTTGAGGAGAACAATGGAGATTTCTAGAGATAAAAAGAACCTTCATATGATTTTTATTGATTTAGAGAAGACTTATGATTCAATCTCAAGGGAGATATTGTGGAGAGTTTTGGAGAAGAAACAAATACATATTCTATACATTAACCTTATAAAAGATGTATGATGGGGCTTCTTGTGTAAGTAGGATCTAGTCTAGGAAGACTGACTATTTTAACATTAGCATCGGTCTGCACTAAGGTTTAACTTTGAATACATTTCTTTTTGCTTTGATTATGGACGAGTTGACTTGTGACATTGAGGATGATATACCTTGATGTATGTTGTTAGCCGATGATACTGTGTTGATTGATGAGACGGGATGGAGTAAACAAGAAGCTTGAGATTTGGAGACATGCTTTAGAGACTAAATATATGGAATGCACATGTGATGGAAACAACGATGAAGGACTCGAAGTGAAGATTGGAGATGATAATATTCAGAAGAAAGATTCTTTTAGATACTTAGATCTATTTTACAACATGGGGTTGTTACTCATAAAATAAATGCAAGTTGGCTAAAGTGGAGATGATCATCTATTGTTCTTTTTGATAATAAAATTTCTTTGAAAGTCAAAAGAAATTATTACAAAATAGATGCGAGTCATGCCATGCTTTATGGATCAGAATGTTGGCATGTGAACCATAGACATGTGCAGAGAATGATATTAGCATAATGAAAACGCAAAGGTGAATGCATGGTCATACACGAAAAGATCGGATTCAGAATGATTCAATTAGAAAGAAACTTGATTTAGCTTCGATAGAGGATTTGTTTGAGAAAAGATGGAATGACCCTCTAATATAAAATCACTTAAGGTGGTTTGGTCATTTGCAAAGAAGGTCGACTGCTGCACAGTTAGAAGATGTGAGATTTGGGATGTTGAGCCGGTTAAGAGAGGGCGAAGAAGGTCCAAGAAGTGTTGGAGTGCGACTATCTGAAGGGATCTTAGTTATTCGGATTTAAGCCCGAGAATGATCCAAAATAGATCTGAATGGAGGCAGCAAATCCATGTAGCCGACCCTACTTATTTGTGGGAAAAGGTATTGTTTTGTTGTTGTTGTTTTACTTTTTAATATATCTCTAGTTATTGTATGTGCGTATAGGACAGTTTGTCTTGCTTTTTGTAAGATTCACTTCTTGGTTATTATGGGTAGGAAGGTAATATGGCATATGCTTCATTGCTTACCCTCTGATTGCCGCGAATTTAGTTCTTACTTCTGCATTAATATCAGACATTTTCTTCTTGTTGAGATTTCTAGCATTCCTTCATCTCTTTGATTCTACATTTTTCGAATTCATGATTTATATCTCTAAAACCCATATTTCATAAATTTGCAGGCATCTTTAGCCCTTGTACCACTGATTCATCTCATGATATACGTCTCTGTAAATTTTCCCATTAAAGTTTTCCCATAATTTTGCAGGCAATTTTTTCCCATTAAAGTTTGTCTGCACACTTTTGAGGAGGCCTTTCTTCAAGGATTTGTTATGCAACACTTTTATCTTAACTTAAATCAAAATTTGTTAGTAAGTTCATATGGTCGAAGGTGAGATTTATTTTGTAGGTGTTGACACTGTCAAAAGGAAACTGGGCAAATGCAGGTGTGAGCATCATCAAACGATCATCTCCTCATTTTTAGCTGGTTGTTACCTCGATTGGTTTACACTTGCCAGGCTTGGTGACAACAGATGAGTTTTCCCCGATTATTAGCTTGGGCTGCCCTTTGGGGGAGCTAACATGGCTCTCCCCCGTCCCACTTCGTCCGGTTTTTTTTTTGAAAATTTCTTCCGTGAATATTCATCACTGTATCCTTATGTTATGTATTCAAATTTCGTGCGGAACAGAGACTCTTACGGCCTCCATCCAGACAATCATTTTTAACGGTAACAGAGTTGCTAAAAACGATCCCGTCTGGATGGAGGTCATAGGAGTCTTTGTTTTGCATGAATATTTAATGGCATAATACATGGATATATTGATGAAAATCCACGGAAGAAATTTAAAAAAAAAATAAAAAATCGAACGAGATGAGGGCGGGGAGCCAAGTTAGCTCTTCCCCATGGGGGCAGCTCCATTTTACCCATCTATTAAACATTCAGTGCCATCACTTTTCCAGAAAAAAAGACCCCTATAGCTTGAAAATATCGGCTGTCTTGGTTGTCTTTCTTTTGAAATGTGAATAATTCCTTTTATTTTTAAGCATAATCAGGGTAGATTTACAATCCCATTATTGTAGAAATTTTATATCCTGTAAAGCAGCAGACATATCCCAAATAAAACATTGATTGTAGGTACAGTGCTTTATGTTAATAAACAGTTTAGAGAGTACACTGACATAATTTATAAGGGTAAAATGGGGCTGCCCCCTTAGGGGGAGTTAACTTGGCTCCCCCGTCCTATTTTCCTCATTTTTTTATTTTTTATTTTTAAAATTTCTTCCATGGATTTTCATCAATATATCCCTATATTATGCTATTAATATTTCATGCGAAACAGAGGCTCCTACGATATCCATCCAGACGGGATTGTTTTTAGCAATTCTGTTACCGTTAAAAAATGACTGTCTGGATGGAGGCTGTAGAAGTATCTATTTCGCATGAAATTTTAATAGCATAATATAGGGTATAGTGATGGATATTCACGGAAGAAATTTTCAAAAAAAAATAAAAAAAGGGGGAAAATAGTGCACAGGAGTAGCTAAGTTAGCTCCTCTTTTAAGGCAGCCACATTAAACCCAATTTGTAAACTGCAACTCTTATGTTTATGACTCATAGGACTTGAATATAATCCTTTATTGTTTCAAGGTTTAGTTGTTTTGATTAAATTGCGGTCTTGCAGCTTAAAAAATCTTAAAATGCATCAATTTCTCTCTTAGGTTGCAGGCTGGGCGGGCAATCTACGTGGGGTTAGCAATCATGTTATAGAACCATATTTTCTTATTGTTGGGATGTCATAGAGCCATCTTTTCTTATTACTTCCCATTTAAGTAAATTATGCACATTCATCTCTTTGGCTGAAAATATCATTGAAAATATTCACAGTTCCCTTATCTCGGTAAGAGCTTCTCAACGTTTTTCACATAGATGTGAAGTGCCGATTTAGGAGAACACCCCCAATACTGCGCTACAAAATGTGTATGCCCCCTAGGGGGAGCTAACTTAGCTCTCCCTGCCCCTTTTTCACAAATTTTTTTTATTTTTTTGAAATCTAAAATCGTGTAAATTCATTATTAAATCCCTATATTATGTCATTCAAATTTCATTTGAAACAGAGACTCGTACGACCTCCATCCGAACGGGGTCGATTTTAAAATCCTGTTACCGTTAAAAAATGACTGTCTAGATTGAGGCTGTATGAGTCTCTGTTTCGCACGAAATTTGAATAGCTTAATATAGGGATATAGTGATGAATATTTATGGAAGAAATTTTAAAAAAAATAAAAAACGGTGAAAATGGGGTGTGTATATATATATATATATATATATATATATATGGAAAAAATGGGGTTGCCCCCGCCCCATTTTTCGGCGTTTTTTTATTTTTTTTTGAAAAATAAAACCATGTAATTCATCCATATATCCCTCCTATACACCATTCGAATTTCGTCAGAAACAGAGACTCCTACGGCCTCCATCTCGATGGTATCGATTTAAAAAATCCTGTTACCGTTAAAAAATTACTGTCCGGATGGAGGCCGTAGGAGTCTCTGTTTCTGACGAAATTCGAATGGTATATAGGAGGGATATAGGGATGAATGTACATGGTGTTATTTTTCAAAAAAAATAAAAAAATTTGCCCAAATAAGGCGGGGGCAGCCACATATGACCCTATATATATATATATATATATATATATATATATATATATATATATATATATATATATATATATATATATATATATATATATATATATATATATAGGGGACCTTTCAAATGAGGTGGGGGCTTTTCTGAAATTGTAAAAGCCACTGCGAATTTAGTAAAACTCTGTAACAGTTTTGTAAAATATAAACTGCACATTGTAAAAAAACGAATTTTGTAAAATATAGCATCTAAATTCAAATCAATATTTCCATCCATTATAATAATAATTTCATAATTTTATTTCACTATAAATGTTGTGTTAATATTTATTATTATATGTATGAAACAAGAAATTGTAAAATATATTAGAAAGATGCCTAAATTGAGGGTGGCTCACCATATATATGGTGAGACCCCGCCTCATTTGAAGTTTCTCCTATATATATATATATATATATATATATATATATATATATATATATATATATATGGGTAAAATGTGTATGCCCCCTAGGGGGAGCTAACTTAGCTCCCCCCACCCTTTTTTCACAAATTTTTTTATTTTTTTTGAAATTTAAAACCGTGTAAATTCATTATTAAATCCATATATTACGTCATTCAAATTTCATGCGAGACAGAGACTCGTACGACCTCCATCCAAACGGGGTCGATTTAAAAAATCCTGTTACCGTTAAAAAAATGACTGTCTGGATGGAGGCCGTAGGAGTCTCTGTTTCTCACGAAATTTTTATGACATAATATAGGGATATAGTGATGAATATTCACGGAAAAAATTTTCAAAAAAAATAAAAAATTTTGAAGAAAATGGGGCGGGGGGAGCTAAGTTAGCTCCCCCTAGGGGGCAGCCCCATTTTCCTATATATATATATATATATATATATATATGGGAAAAAGGAGCGTACCTTGGTAGGTGCAGGTAACTCCCTACACCTGGCCTAATTTTTCATTATTTTTTTATTTTTTTGAAATGAAACCTTGGGGGATTTAGATCACTATGTATCACCATGTTGCCATTCCAAATTCAACTTAATTCGAGACTTCTATCATCTCCATCAAGACTATCAAATTTTAACGGTCTCAGAATTGCTGAAATCAACACTGTCTAGATGGATGTATTAGGTATGTTTGTTTTGCATGATACTTGAAACACATGTTCCCCTTAACATATTAAGTAAATCCTTCCAACTTTTAATCCAAAAAAAATAAAAAAATAATCAAAAAATAGGGGTGGGTGCAGGGAGTTGCCTACATCCCAAGGTGCAGGCTCCCTGCCTCCTATATATGTGTTAGTATTTTTAGTGGATTATGGTTAGTTATACCTACACAAAAGAAGTGGTTTTATATTTTGAGTTTATATCAATTTATTAAAAAATCAGTGAAGTTTATGAAACCTATATACAGGGGAACATGTATACATGTAATTTTGTCTGATTCTTTGGGGTTCAATAAAATAAATAGGATTTATGCTCTATTAATTTCTTATTTTGTGCTAGACCGTACAAGCAGACTCTTCTTATTTCCTTTGTTTTTTTCTTGATTTTGTTTCTATTTGGTTTTGCATGATATGTATGAATTAGTGGATTTTATCATGCATATACAATTCATACTAAACTATTTTTAGGTGAGTTTCTCGAGGAACAGAGCTTAGAATGATGGGATTTCTACACCCATAATCTTGAGTAATTCTGCAGTCACAATCATAACCCTGCGAAATCGTGAATTACATGCAGGACCCTAAAAAATTCTTAACTCTTACATGGCATAACCCTATGTTACTTGCCATCTATTTTTTCCGTTATCTCTCACAAAAAAAGTTACATGTTACCAATTTTACCCCTAAAACTATATCATATTTATAAAGTATGTCATTAATATAAAAAATCTAAGAAGGGCATTTTGTCACCATGTTCTGAGCTTTCTGCCTCCTCTCCTTCCCCCTCTAATCAAGGCAGACCCTGTCGCACCCCTCCCCTCCAACCCACCTCCTCCAACCCAGGCCAACCCCTTGCCAGCACCCACCCTCGATTCCTGCCCCACCTCTTGGGCGACTGCCCAAGTACCCTCGCCAGATGCCCAACCGCCCTCCCCCGAACCCTCCCTCCCCCGATCCTACCCCACCTACTCCCGGGAAGCCGCCCCACGTCCTCATGGGCAGCTGTCCAAGCACCCTCGTTAGGTGCCGGCCGCCCTTCCCCAAACCCGTCCCACCTCCTCCTGGGCAGTCGCCCCACGTCCTCCTAGGTAGCTGCACCCCTCCTCGTATACTACCAGGCCCATCCCTGCCTCCTAGTAACCCCGGCGGCCATGACATCCCTCGGCCCTGGCTCACACCCCCTCCTCCCTCACGCACCCCTCCTCCATCGCGCGCCCCTCCTCCTCCCTGTGTGCCCCTCCGTCGCCCGCCTTGGCCTGCGCCTACGACCCCCCCTCCCCCCGCCCCCCACCATGGTCGCCCGCGCACCACGTCCTGAGTGCGACCCTCGCGACCCCCACCCCCCTCCCTAGGCGGCCCTGACGATCCTCCAACCTAGGCAAGAAGTCCCCCTGCCAGACGCCCCCCCCCCCCCCCCCCAGACTGGCCCCAACGTCCCCCAGGATCTCCTCCTCGGTAGCTCGGGCTGGCCCCGCTGAACACCCAAGCCCGAGCATCTGGCAGCCCAGCACGTCCACCCTCCAGCCAAGGGCAGAGAAGCCATTGGAACAACTCACACGAAACATGGAGGGAGGGCGTGACAGCTTCTTTTTGCAAAATTTTAATAGTCATTGGATACACCATGGGTTAGATTAACCCACAATATGGTTGAGTTAATTGTTCTCTTAACGGAGGGTTATAGGTGTAAAACGAGAGACTGTCTAGGGTTTCTCGTGTAATTCACGATTATGCGGGGTTATGATTGTTATTGTGAAATTACTCAGGGTTATTGGTGTAAAAATCCCTACAATGAATCTATTAAGTTCATGATCTGAGATTCGTCATGCACACCTGTGGGGAGTCCTCCAGAAAACAAGTGTCGGGAGGAGCATATACGTGAAGGTGGAGGTGATGGAGTTGGGTTCTTGTCCCTGTATCAGAGGGGATGATGGAGATATATATGATGGCGTCCTGACAGTCACCCCCATAATTAAGGGCGTTTTTAGATTATATTTGTGGTTAATTTTATCTGTAATTTTATGTAATGTGCTTAATGATTAAGAAATGATAAATACTACCTTGTGCCAAATCCGCCCTCGATGAGAAGCTCCGCACTTGGGCTCCTAAGAACAAGGTTTGACCCTTCGATTTAAATAATTTAAGAGCAAAACTTGTGGTGGTTGAATATAGACGTTACTGGTGTTGGTGGTTGAGTTCAGGGTTTAAAAAATAGGATCGGACCAGCCGATCCGATTGAGAACCGGCTTCGACTCGATCGGTTCGACCAGATTTATGTAGTCATTTTTTCTAAAAAAAAGAAAATAAAAAATCGGATCAGGTTGATCTGGGTGGTTGGATTGAGTTGACCTAGTTTTGATGCTTTAGTATATTTTCAAAAAATAAAGGTTTAAATAATGAAATAATAGGATTTTTAACAGACTGCTCTACTTAACTTCTACAATTTATGTTATGTGTCTCTTTTTTTTGAAATATAACTTGTACCACTACTATTTTCTTAGAGTAATTTTATAAAAGCAACTATAAATAAATTAGTACAATATTATATTCATATACAATGTTAGAAAATGTGACTATGTTTTGTAGAGTTTTACTCGAAATAAACAATCATGTTATTCTATTGAAAGATTTGATATTTTAAACGATCATTTCATTGATATATAAATACATATTTACATATATGTATCTGGTTTTATCGAGTTCAAAAAATTGGTTCAATCGATCGGACCAGTAAATTAAGCTCGATCTGATTTTTTTGAGTCAATAGGAATGAAGACAGCATACCGACATCATCACCGGTCCGACCAATCATGCCATTTATAGAAATAGAGTCAGGATTCATTTTATTATATTTGAAAGATTGGAACCCATGTTGACATTGAGCTTATAGATGAGTATCCAATATATAATTTCCCCTATTAAAAACTTTTCGAATCTCTAAAATTTGCATCTCCGTGATCTCCTTTCCACATCCCTGCTACGATATTTCAATAGAAACTATAGGAAAAACTCTACACAAAACAAAACGGAAAATATGTCCTCCGTGTTTCAAAATTCCCATATTAACATTTGTGGTGAGGTTTGAACAACAACAAAAAGCCTTTTCCCACAATTAAGTAGGGGGTGAGGTTTGAAATATAGTTTATTCTTTATAAATTAAAAATATATAAAAAAATTAAGAGAACAAAATTAAATAAGTATATTTAAATTCATTAAAAATGCTTGCGAAAACATTGTTATGTGTATTTGATCTTTTGATTTCAAGTTCTACATAAAAGCTATAAATCTTGAAAAGACCTACAACATTCATGTTGAACATTTTTCTAATTTAACCTCTAGTTATTTTTTATTGCTTTACATTGTTTTTTATGCATTTGGAATAATATGATTGGGCCACGTGGCGCAATCTCAGTGAGCCATGTATCTAGCCCTTTATTGCCACTCGATAATCATTTCCACCATTTGATCGAATTGATCAGACGGTCTCGAATCATCCACGCTCGCATTTAATCAGTGCCATCTACGCATCAGACCGCTCCTTCGCGCCCCTTTCTTGACCGTTGGATTGTGAGATCGAACAGTTCAACCGTGTTTTCAACCTCCACATGACCTCCTTGGAGCGTTGCGTCCGTTCGCGACGGGGGAACTTCAACGAAATCTTCGTGTCCAAAGAGTACGATTCGGGTACTAAACGTTTTTCCACTTGCGCCTCCGGTGGTTAAGCGATGCCTGACGAAGCCTTCAAGCTTTGTATTTGGCTAAGATTCATCCTCAGTCCATCATCGGTTCCTTGTTCTTCCTTCTCCAGGTAGTATTCATTTTTTATTGTTCAGATGTGCTCCCATTTTATACCAACATAAGGATGATATTGTAATTTTTTTAAGAAAATATTGGAGCACAAATGATATTGCTTAAAAGTTATAGGGGTATAAATGTTCTTAAAAACTTGAAAGGACATAATAATCATATTTAATAAAATTTATATAAATACATATATGTTGTATATGTTGTGTAAAAAGTTAATAACTTTAAAAGTAATTGAACTCTTTGTGTTGTTAATTTGTTGCATCTCGTAGTATGATTACGACAATGTCTTCTTCGCTTATTATTGTTATAAGTGGACAACCTCATACATAATGTGAGAAGAGAGAGGTAATGCTCATATGGCACGAAGGGACACGCAATAATGAGTCATTGACACATGTGAAGGAAAAGAAATAAAAAAGTACTATACCATGGGTTAGAATGAGTTTAGATTGTAAATATTTCTAAAAAAGCTTGCATTTTATTAATTTCCTGGAAATTATTTTTTTGTCAAAAAATGGATGGTTGAGGCGGTGGTTTGGTTCTATTGGTTCAACCAGATTTAAGCGGTCTAACTGGATTTTGACCGGTTTTTATTTCATGAATAAAAATCAGATGGTTGGACCGTTTTCCCTCCGATTCTTGATTTAACCGGTTCAACCGGTCGGTTCGATTCAGTTTTTAAAACCTTGGTAGTGAGTATTGGAGACGAACGATTTCCTCTGATCTCAAATTTAAGCTCCGATGAGGCATCATGGAACGACATCTCCAGCAGTCGACCCACCTTCTTGTGTATTCTCTTTCATCGCCAAGGCACCATGAAGGTTCCTTGATTGACATATCAGCAAGAAGCCCAAGGAGAAGGAACTGGGTGCTCACCGGAGCACCACCCTATCTCAATCGATAGAGGAAGAAAAAGACCGACTTTGAAGTACAAACACCGTAGGATCCTCTTGATCCTACGGACAAGAGGTGATCCGAGCCGCCGATCCATCCATGTAGGCTTGGGATGATCCAAGCCAGTTCTGAAACTTTAGAAGACGCAAGCAGTCTCGAGCCTCCAAGTCTATCCGAGCTTGAAATCACAGGAGACAGATCATCTGCTGCACCAAAGGATGCAACAGACTCTGTTGTGACCTTTGGAGCCGCTCGATCACGATCGATCGGTTCCTACGAATTCCTATTTTTCTGGGCTCGGATCAAGAAAATTCGTGGGAACCGCTCGATCGTGGTCGAGCGGTTCCAAGGTCATAGGAGAGTCTGCTGCATTCTTTGGTGCATGAGAGGATCCATCTTGTACGTGCGCACCTAGGAGATTTTGCACAAAGACCCTTGGCGGTTCTGGCATTACCATATCAGTCCATCAGTCATGCGTTCTCAGCACGTGACCTTGGATGTATTGCAGAGAATCCCTCCAAGTCTTCGCTTTTATAGATAAGCCCTTCCACTTGTAATCTTTTTAATATATTCTATAGTGGATTTTATATTTTTCAATCCAGTCTCTGTTATGGACTCATTTGTAATGTTTTGTGAAGTTTTTATTAAGTTATGTTCTCCATTTATGCCTTTGTATTAAAATTTTATTATCTTGAACATCTTTGTTCCAAATTTAATGAAATTAGTTTCGCTTGATTGATTCTCTTTAATATTAAATGCCTGACTTGTCAAATTGATTGATTTATAGAACACTAAACATCAAATAAGCAATTACGGAATATAACAATGAACACGATTATCCGTTGCGAATTTAAAGAAGTGACGGATAATATTCGTTGTTATATATTTAATTACGAAAAATTTGATAACAAATATTAAATTATTCATTGCTTGGGTCAATTTTCTTGTAACGAAAGTGCAAAATTTTAAAGAGAAAAACATTAAGTACATTATTAATAAATTAAAAGATGCGGATATGTTAACCTTGTGATAATTCGAGTAAAATCTGTAAATTGTAACATAATTACAACAATTAAAAAAACACTTGCGAATTGATTAGAAAAGTTTATAAAACAAAAGTAGTAGTACAATCACTGCAATTGCTGCTGATATGGTGTATGGACTTTTTTCTTGAACCGCAAATGCCAATAAGAATATCGCGTTAGCTTTACCTGCCACATAAACAAGGGTTCAATGGGTCCATTTTCGGCATTTTTAATTTTTTTTGAAAAATATTAACATGTATATTCTTATATATATATATATATATATATATATGTCTCTCTTATGTGCCATTCGAATTTTATCAAAAACAGAGAGTCTTATACCTTCCATCTAGAACATGTCTATTAGACTAATGTTTAGACGGTTGAAATTACTAGTTCTAAATGGATGGCATTGGGGTCTCTGTTTCTGACGAAATTCAAATAGCATATTGGAGGAAAATATATATGAATATACATGGTGATATTTTTCAAAAAAGTAAAAAAAATTACGGAAAAATAGGACAGGCAGCCTCATTTTTTCTCATGAATAAATGACAAAATAGACATGGTACTAAATCACGTGGCTGCAAAATTTCACCATCTCAATTTACTAAAAGAATCAAATGTATATAATGCTAATGACAGTCACCATAAAACTACAGAATAAAAAAGAATAGCTTAAAACATATCATAATTATCTTCCATGTCTTTGTTTGTATTAAAATTACCAACTAGCTCTAGAAGGCGTCTTTAAAATCCTGACTTCAACCATAGTGCTCAGAAACTGCAGTTGCTATCCCACAGATAAACAGGCTTATCTTATGATTTGATTAAAGGCATAATTAGGAAAACCATCCGTTGCTATTAACTTTTGCAATATTAAAAAGCTAAAATTATTTTAAAAAAATATCATGCAAAGGAATAGATTCAGTAATTTTCTGCTTTACCCTGTTTGATTTCTGCAACGAGCAGAGATCGGGAAGGAAACTACTGCAGGTCCAAAATGTAATGACAGCATTATATCATCATCACTCGTTAATCATATACTGTAATAGTAAAAATATTTTTAGTTAACATAGAAATAACATCTTGTACTAACTCTCTATTGTTTATCTTAAGGGCCTATTCGGTATGAGAATAAGCAGGAATAAGGATGGAGAATAAGGGAAATGAGGGTCTATTATCCGTTTGGCTGAAGGATAGGAATAAGAAGGATAATGTGAAATAAAGGTAGGTAAAGAAGGGTAAAGATAGAAATAAGAGTAAAATAAGATGGAATAATGGGTAATAGTCGTACACTGAGAACTGTCTCGGGAGGAGAATTGGCTCCTTATTCCAGGACCTATTCTCCAACCAAACAGGGCCTATCGTTTCAGCTCACAGATGACAGTACTCTCTCTATCCTCTAATAATTAGCAGCAATATTTTTGCAGTTAAACTTGCACCCTTATATAGTTATATTCTTAAAAAAATTGCAGCATTATCTTTTTGTTTATGTAATATAATGGAACAAGTATAGTAACAGAAGGATGCTAATGTTAGTTTAATAATAATAACCGAGCACAAAGTGTAATTGCAAAAAAGTTAAGGATACAGTGACACGATTATTAGCTCCGTTTTGTGGATCATGTGATAGTCACAGGTGTGCATTCTCCATCATGTGATGCTCATGGGTTTCTACTGTTTGCAGCACTTGCAGGCTTGCAGCTGCAACTGTTTGCAATTACTTCTCGCAATTTCCGCATTACTTTCATATCTGATTTCGAATTTTACCAAATATATCACTTCTTACATGTTTAATATCAAAAAATATTGAAAATATATAAATTATTGTTCCTTTTTTTTTAAATAATATTTCTCCTTGTACGTATTTGAACAGTGAGCTGAACGATACCCATTACTGTGTGCTGAAACAGGGAGCAAATCCTCTGCTGGAGCTTATAATCTACAGCATTGCCTCCTGTTATCACTATTTTTTTCTACGAAACTTTGTGAAAAATTCAACCATATAGATTTATGTGTGCATATTTCGATCAATATTCCTAGCTATTTTATCTTAAAACGCAACACATTAAATCGGTACAGTTGGATTTTAAACATGGTTTCGTAAAAAAGCGAACAGGCCATGCTGTAGATTAAACGACAACAGAGGCAGAGGACCGGCTCCGGAAGAAATAAGCTTTAAAACGACGTGGAAGTTCTGTGTTCATTTGGTGAGAGCAATTCCAGAGGTCTGTAGTAGAACCGTGGATCATCTCAACCGCTTTATCTTGATCGAGGAGGCAGAGTCTGCTGTGTTGCTGTCCCTGCTGTGATGGTGTCAAGATCGAGCGGTTCACACGATTTTGCACGGTACGAATCCACAAAAAGTACAAAATCGTGTGAACCACTCGATCGTAATTGAGCGGTTCACACGACTACTGCAGAATCTGCTGCATTTCGACATGCAGCAGACGATCCTCTTTACTTGATCGAGCGGTTCGCACTAATTCCTACGATAAGGACCCACAAAACCACTGAATTCGTGCGATCCGCTCGATCAAGATCGAGCGGTTGAGATGATCCACGGTTAACGTTTTTTAGCAAAAATGAAACATGCTGGCAAGCTCTAGTAATTAAAACAACTGTGTCATGTTGAAATTTTTACTGCAACCGGAGTAAATAATCCACACTTCCTTCTTTGACGGTACTCATCTCGTATCCATGTCTGAAGCACCCATATCCATGAAGCCCAGGTGTAGATAAGAAGTCGAGATTACGGATCCGACGTGGGCGGCCCAAACGGAGGGATCCATCCGTTCTATCCACTGGAAGTGGTGGGAATCGACTCCATTGTCCTGTGCTGTGTACGCTTCTGCCAATCAATACCCACCTGCAAGCAGAGCCGAGACTCCGGTGCAACCCCCCTTGGCAAAATCCAAAGAAGCAGCTGCCAGATTCAGACATAAGTAGGGAATCAAACACCTTTTCCACGTAAAAATATCTCACTGGAGATATTTTCCATAAGGTTTTGCTCATCAAAAACACAAGGCAGAGCTTGGCCGCCATGAATGGGTTATGGGCTACCCCTGTCCTTGTTCCAGGATCTTTTCCCTCCTTATCAGCTCCCGTACGATTGTGGTCCTCGTGCTTAAAACCAATGAATTGAATGCTCCTCTGGGGTTCAAGTATACGAAGGGAACACAGCTGTCATGAACGATGGAGACGTTTAGGTCTTGAGAAAACGCAAGCTTGAAGAAGATGAGTATAATGCATGGTAAAACAGTACAGTAATATATTAATCTCTTGGCTTTTCAACGTGGAGGATACTTGATGGGAAGCGGATCCTCAGCTCTGGTATGGGTTGCAGCTCTGGTATGGAAAACTAGTAGAGTTTGTTGATACATCCGACGTGAACATACATATATAAATCCAAATATCATCAGATTTCCAGAACAGATTTACGTATGTATGCATCCATGTTAATAATTATAAGAGGAATATCCGTATTAAGAACATATGCATATTAAAGTAAGGGGAAAATCCGGAAAGAAACATCACGACAAACAATGTGATGAAGAAAGATCGAGAGAGTTAGAAATCACAACCGAAGCGTCATGTCGTAGGACTCCCCTTAGAAAGACAACGCCCCCACTTTACCGGTGCACAGGGCCTTGACGTGCCGCTCTCAGGGTCCGACGGTCCACGCTCGTCGAAGATGCGCACCGTGCTTGAACGTCCTCGAAAGTCACCTCCGTAGACGAAACCCGAGATCGAGAGAGGAGAGGAAACGAGCGTCCCCGAGAGAGAAGAGGCGCTGAAAAAAATGAGGATTGAATTGTTCGTAACCTACGCCCACGTCTTTAAGAGATACTTAAAGACGTCCGGACGGTTACGCCTCGTGAGAGGATAATGGGGCATAACCCTTGGAAATCAAACACGCGGTTACAAAACTGACTCGGTCTTTGCCACGCCGCACCCGCGCCCGGCCCGGCGCGCGCGCGTGCGTGTGTGTGTGTGTGTTGTGGTCTAAAGTCCTCTCTAGTCTGTTTCCAGACTAGTCTCAGGACTTACCACATAAAAACCAAGTGCCAGTTTTATCTCTCCACGATGTGGGACTAAACAACACACCACAGGGTTGAAGCATTGAATTGTAGGAATTGAGATACATTAATACAACTTGATATTGACCATCAAATTACATCAAACTATCCCAATACAGTTAATTCCAACAGAGTTACACTCGGAAGTCGCTCGATCTTGATCGGACGGTTCTCACAAATTCACATTTTTTGTCGGTCTCGATCATGGGAATTCGTGGGAACCGTTCGATCCCGCGTGTGCAGCAGACTCTGTTGCGACCCAAGCTACAACAGAGGATCGCTTCCTACTTGATGTCGCCCTTCCATGCATGCTTGCTGATATGTGAAACAAAAATGGTCAGTATGGACAACCTGATCAGCAAGTTTCTAAATTGGGATCCTCGGGAGATATCCAAAGAAGAACACGATCGTCTCCATCAAGCACCGGAGTCAACAAGAAAAGGTGGTCTTGGTGAAGGCGCGTCCTCTTGCCGACAACCGTGGACCTGTGGATGTCCCACCTGTTGCTTTCTGTCCACCTTCTTCCGAATCAAATGTGGCATTTCCATTTTCTTTCAGCACTTCGACCTTTTTTTTTCTGTGATGGGAAAAAAATCTGTGATGTAGCACTCTATCCGCTCTGATTGGATTGCGTCCCTCCACGTTTGATGGGATGTGTTTTCTCCGAACTGTTTTTTGACATATAATAAATTCTAATTTCAAAACTATAAATTCATTCTTTTTCTTCGAACTCATCTTGGACACTATGTAATGCAACTCCCTAGCTTCCTAATAATGCATGATAACAAACCTTGTAATCAGATTGAATGTTGCAGCAACTCTTGCTATCTATCTGCTTCTTGATCACAGTAGATCGGCATTTAAGCTCTTAGGTATTCCTATCAGTAAGGATGCCCGACGATTTGGCATCAAGATCTGAGTGCCATGCTAGCCGGTAGGATCCTCAAAGAGAGCTCAATGGGATCTGCTGTCTGGAGCGACTCTCTTTGATTGTGATAATATTTATGGAACTTATTTTCGAGCTCCCTCAATCGGTCTTTTTTTCAATGGCCACATAAACCTCAAATATTCCAGAAAAAAGTGTTTAAATTCATGATTATGTTCATAGCTTGTTCAAGACCCAGCTCTAGGCCAAGGCTATCCTTGAGGGTAGTTTTTGAGTGCAATGGTTCTGGGCCAATCTACTTTAGGGGTCTATTTTTACATGTATTCAGTTTTTGGTTTAGAAAAAAATAATATGTATTAATGAGGCTTTGTAGAATCAAATTTTTACTAAAATAACTCACCAAAAAATGAACCCTTCTAGAATCAAATTTTTCGATGAAACAACTTGCTGAAAAATGAGCTCTTATCGAATTGATTTTTCGATGAACAACTCATCAAAAAATGAGCCCTTATAAAATTAAATTTTCAATGAACAACTCAATACTAAAGTTGAAAATTTAATGGAATTATATAAGAGCACATTGATCATCGATTTTTTTTATAAGAGAGCATTTTTTCTTTTACCCAGGGCCCACAAAATGTCAGGGACGACACTGCTCTAGGCATAGAGGTTTCGGTGGTGCAATTGAGGGACCATCGTGGGTAGGAAATCGTCCTACATTTAGCAACACCTTTTCCAAGCCTCATACCTCAGCAAAGATCGATTGTATTTAGAATTATGCAATTAGATTTTAACATGGTAAACCTATACAATTACATTGGATTAACTATTTGGTTTAAATTGGGAAAGTAAATGATGTTGAAGGGAAGTTGTAAATTCCTAAATTTGAAAAAAGAACAGTTTGGGTGGAGTTTTAGTACCTCATCTAATAGTTTTAAAATTTTGGTGGACTCACACATGAGTTCACATCCTAAGCTCTTGTCGCAATCACTACAACAAAATTGAGCTATAGTGATACTTTTTTTTTCAAAATCTGTCACTAAATCAATCGTTGTTAAATATATAATGATGATATTATACATTGCAAAATTAGTTTTCGTACTTCAAATTCACGACGAATATCGCATGTGCCGTTATATCTTTAGCAACAGTTCACATATCGATGTTTATTCATTGCAATTTTCAAACTTCTAATTAATCATCGCTAATTTTGAACTAAAAAAATAACAAAGATTAGTTGATATTTTGAAAAAAAAATTCAAGCTATATGGACCATTGCTAATGATACAGCGATAGATGTACTATTCTTCACTAATTTCAAGTACGAAAACTCATTTTGCGTTGAATAATATTGTCATTATATATTTAGTAACAGCTAATTTAGTGACATATTTTGGAAAAAAGTGTCACTATAGCAAAAACTTTCTGTAGTGAATTGCAGAGAGGAGGAATGGAGGACCACACGCACGTGCATGCTCCGCTCCATCTTCGGTTTAAGAGAGTTAACTCAAATCTCAGGTCTTGATAATTTTGTTGCGGGTTTTATTTTGCAGGGCAAATAAATTAATCATACGGATTAATTATGATTAGACAGCTATGGGACTTCGAATTGTCCCAACGCCTCAGACTTAGCCGTCATTTTAGAATTAGAAGAGGCGCCTATTGAGGGACATTCTCAAAAATCGAAAGTTCATGTGCTATGTCTTCTTAAAATCATCCTCAGATGCCCTTTTCTTCACGCACACGAAAAGGTCTCTTGCCCTTGCTCTATGTTCTTCCATTACAACTGCAACTAGAGATGAAAATGAATACAAATATATTCGTATTCGTTCGTATCCGCATTCGTCAAATAGAGGATATGGATTTCATTTTCTTGTATCTGGTGAATACGAATGCAAATGTCCAACATTCGCCGAATACGAATACGAATATAATATCCTCAACTTTGACGAATACAAATGTGAATATGAATGTTCAAAATTTTGAGGATATGAATAAGAATATTCGTTTTTTAAAGGATACAAATACGAATACAAATATAAATGCGAATGTTCAAATTCTGGATGATACCAATACTTACATGGTATACAAATAAATACGTTTGATAAGCTTTATTTTATTATTTAGTTATATCTTTATATTTTCTTTTATTATTTAGTTGTTTTTATGTATATATTCATTATTAAAATATTTAATATACTTTTAATAAAATTACAAACCTAAAATATTTATAGCTTTTAAATAAATTTGGACATGTATAACATTCGAATATTAATTTGTATTCGTTTGTCAAATATCCGTATCCGAATTACCAATATTCGTTGTAGATTCGTATTTGTATTTTGAGGATATGATTTTATATTTTACACATTTGTATGCTATTCGTATTCATATTCGTATCTGGATTTTAAAATGGATGGGGATATGGTAACACCTGTATTCGTATCCGTATCCGATCATTTTTATCCCTAATTGCAACTATCTTCTTCTTCATATACAGTTCTCCGAATTAATCTCGAGGATAATCTCGTTGGTGTGCGCAGACGATGATCGTATGTCGTCGTATCCTAGGAGCGGATTACCAGTACCCTTCGCACTGGTATTGTGGGGCTATATACTCTCTAAGGACAATTTATTACATGGATGCTTTGGTTATATCGAATATAATATCTTTAACGATATTTATGACCATAACCCTGAGTATTTTCGTAATTACGTACATAATCATGCGTAACCATAAATTAAATGAGGGACCCTGAATAGTCACTTTGTCTCGTACTCATAATTCTCCTTTAGTTTTTCTCGTTAAACCAACAATATCATTGAGTTAATCTAACCCGTGATCTATCCAATGACTATTAAAAAGTTCTAAAAAATAAAACCCCCAAACCACGTCCCCTTCCTTCTCCAACGCCCTACCCCTCCTTCCTCATGTCCGCCTCCTCCCCATTCCCCTACTCGTCCCTCGCATCCCTCCGCCTCTGCCCTCCTCCTTATGCTGCCCTCTACCCACCCTTTCGTGCCTTAGATGCCCCATATCCCTCTGCCTCCACCATTCTCATCCTTCCCTTTGTCCTCCCATTCATGCCCTCCGCCTCCTCCTCGACACCCCCCTACCGCCTCTGCCGTCCTCTTCCGGCTGCCCTCCTCCCTCCCCTCCTACCAACATCCACCTCCTCTCCAACACCCGCCCCTCTGCCTCGTGCTACCCTCTGCCCTCCCCTCCATGCCCTCCTATTGCCATTACAACATGAACCAACCATGTTAATCTGTTGCTAGAGAGATCAATAGACCTCAACCCATTCAAAGACTAGATCCACTTGGAAATGAACGGAAAGCCGGTTAGACGATAAACTCAATGAAGCAAGTGTGGAACAAGATTCGAAACTCGTTGGTATCTCACCGGTGAAGCGGTTGTTCACCAATGATAGCTCGATCAGGACCTACATTGTGTGAAGTACCCATCGACTATCTGCCCGGAGAGGTTGTTCGCACTGAAATGGAGGGTTATGTCTTTAGATTGCATTTCAGTCTTCAGAGAAGTTATGTTCATATATTTTTTAGATCTTTTTTATACCAATGGCATACTTTATAATTGTGATATGATTTTAAGGGTAAAATTATCAACGTGCAATTTTTTCCGTTAGAGTTAACAGAGAAAATAGGAGGAAAACAACACATAAGTTTTTAGACATTAGAGATAAGTTCAATATAAAGATATGATTTACATATCATAAATTTCCCAGATTACAATTATATTACTATGGATCGGAAAATATGTCAGAAACAATGACAACCACAATAGCTCTCAAATATGGTCATGAACTAGCCATCATATATGGTGACATCAGATATGGCCCTGAAACATGCCACAAGATATAACATCAGATATGATTCAGAGAAATTTAGGTCAGCATTCTGTATACACAGACTTTGGACCATATGCAGAGTGTTCTTTGGTCTTTGGGGCTGTCATCTATGCGTATGACTCAGTTTGTTTCAGTGTTCACGGACTTAGAATGTTAGCCACAATGGTGTTGTTATAACAGCTGAAAAATAGAAAATTTCACTTCAGAAAGATTTTCAACAGACAAGTAGTAAATTAATTTCAGTTATCCCGTTTGATATTTCAATTTCTTTACAACATTATTAATTTACAAAGCTTCTTTTTTATCCTTTTATGCAATTGATGTATTTTAGCAATACATTTTAGCTTATAATTTTCAAAAGTAGCTCGTATTTCTTACCAAAATGCATGAGATCCACTCGTTATGTCTAAGCTCAAGTTGAGTTTGGACTCAACCTTCTATTATTTCAATATTACTTAGAGACACACAAGAGAAGGAGACATAGGAAACACGAGACACTTAGGATTCTTGCTGACAGTTGGGTCCTTCACTCAATCTTTGTGATATTGCGCAACATTTTTGTTCTCCAGGTAAATAGTAAGTAGACAGGAGTTTTTTTTGGTGAAGTAGAAAGAGTTGTATATGAACTGATGATAATAGATGGCAGTTGTACATAAGGAATAATGGAATTGTGTTTGGTATGATGAATGCAGATTTTGACTTGGGTAGTTATGTTAGCAAACTATGTGGAATTTCTATGCACAGTTGTATATGAATTGTTTCAGATACTGGGTAACATTTGAGGAGTCCATAAAATAGAGGAATCGTTGTTGAAATTTTTATAGACGTGCTAATTATGGTTAAGATGATAAGATAGTTTATATGCTGCACTCACCCTGTCTAGCGACGCGAGTCGTGACACATGAAGTACTTTCATCTCACATGCTCGCATATTATTGCGGTTTGTGGCCATGTAAATGTTGGCATCGAGCATGTTAAGAATTGTTCACAATATTACGCGTCCGCAGCATTTCACCAACCATACATAGTTGAATTCTCTCCAATTTTCGATCGTCGATACATGTCGATAAATGTCTCTCAAGCCATCTTAATGTCTCCAAACGTGGAAGTAAGAACCGATCGACCACGATCGCTGAGGACACAAAATAGTATGGATGAAATACGCCATGTGAATGATAGATGTGGTATTTGTAAGCAATTTGGTCCCACATGACTTGTCCCGTACGATGAATGTAAATTTTTTTGCTAATGTAAACTGTGACTTAGATCATTTAGGGACAGACCACGAGAGACTCCCTCAAAGCCAAGTGAAGAGAGTGATGGTGGCACCAATGGTGGTAGTCGAGGTCGTAGGGCTAACATATCATCGCTCATCCGTCGGGCACGGAGAATATTTGGTTTCTGAAAAATTGTATCAACAATCTCATTTTGTTTGTTAAAATAATGACATTATTTGTATTTGTGTTGATTCCGATGCAATGTGATGGACTCTTCACTTTTCAAACTTGAAAAATGTGTGAGCATGTGATTAGTTATATGATTGTATTCCAATATTAACTCAATGTTAACACGTGTATGTGTGAAATATTAAATGGTAACTCCACGTAACCTAAACAAATGCTATTGAATTTTGTAAGTTATGGCGCTACTGATTGCAATTCTGAACAAACTTAAGTAAACTTCATATTATTACGTTCTAATGCAATTATATTTTTGTATGTTACAGCAAAAACTTGATTCACAGCTCGTAACACTACAAGAAACTGGACCTAGGGCAATGAATAATTTTAATATTCGTTGTCATATCTTCCAATGTTAAAGATATAACAACGAATATTATTCGTTGCCAAATCATCTTTTGTACTTGTAATTAGCAACGAATATCTTACTCGTTATTAAAGGTCCATATAACGATGATTTTTTGTTGAATTATTCATTAAAATTCACACTAATCGTTGACAAATTTAGCCACAATTAGAAGAAAACGGCAACTTCGTTGCGAGGAATATAGCAAGAAATGCCATTATTCATTACAAATTTAAAGAAGTAAGCAACGAATAATATTTATTGTTATATATTTAACTACGGAAGATATGCCAATGAATATTAAATTATTCGTTGCCTTAAATCACTTTTCTTGTAGTGTAAGTCGATGCACCTTCCTGACAATCGATTCCTACATGTTCGTGCACCATACGGTTTTGATGCATCCAGTTATGTTCAACTTGCTTCACCACAACCACTGCGACTTGCAATTATTGCAATCCCACTGCGAGAGGGTGCTCTCTAGAACTTAGAGATGGTACATGACCCTTACAAGCTATCAGATGCTCCTACGGGGCATCTTTTAGAAGGGGAATGATCATTCACTCGATCAGTTCAGTTGATGGACTCTCCATTCACAGAATACACACCACAATCTATGTCTCCACCTATGATTGAGAGTTTCCATAGCAAGGCCTCTCTCCCTTCGCGAAAGTATATGACAAGGACGAAGATCTGTACGCTGACTTAACTGAGTTGCATTACACAATTGCATTAAAGTATACACGCCTGAGCGTACTACGAGGACACGCCTGAGCATACTACGAGGACAACGAGTCCGATGAGGACATGTTAAGGGCATCTAATGTTGGAAGTGATTATATACTGGTAATTTCTCAAGTTAAATGATTTTGACAATTTCTGTCAATAATATTTAATTATTTAATAAGTATATATATACATATTATTTATATTGATAATTATGTACTACTATTTTCTCAATTTGGATCGGGGAACGATTTGTCGATCTACGAATCGTTCATGGATCCATATCCTGACATAAAATTTACGCCTCGACATACCTTGTTCGGGCATTCTTGACGGGTCTATACCCCTCAAGGGAAAAAACTCAAAACTCGGCTGTGTCGTTTTTTACACTATTAATTCTCAAATAATTTTGCCTGTCACATGGTACACACAGGTTGCGTATCATTTCGTACTTCTCTAAGCATCAATGTGTTAACGGGAGTATCCCACGAAAAAACCCAATCCGATCGAATAACGTTACCCCAAGAAACGTGCATGTCCGATCATCACGATTTCCGAAAGACAAGTAGTCTAGAAGAAATTCCACAAATCTACGAGACTCGATCAAAATAAAAATGGATCGAAAGGCATAAATAATAAAAAAACCCATTATTACATTCTCCGTTGCTTTTTTGCAACAAGGAGAGACCTTTCGCCCTATACAATACGACGGATTGCCTCCGCTCCGACGGCAGAACAACCACAAGGCGACAAACCCCCTTCGCAGCTCATGCACTAGACAGGGATGTCTCGCAGCTCCTGTTGCTCGGTCAAATACCCATATCTCTTGTTGGGTAGGGGAAGAGAATGGCACTATACTCCGGAGGAAACTGCGAGAGAGATAGAGTGGGGAGGGGAGCCGTATATATGAATGACCTAATCATCGTCTGCATCCGTATTCTTGGCAATGATATCTGATAACAGCTTCTGGACCCGCTCCATTGTTTCCTTCTCAGAGATCCCCGAAAACATCCCCTCCCTATCCTTCGTGTACGCCTCGAAGAAATCCTTGTTCTCCTTCTCCAGCTCCTTCCACACTGAGATCAGAGTCACACGCCAAAACCAAAGATAAACAACCACCCACTTCCGCATGCACGGACGGCTACATATATATACATATGCAGATTACAGATACAAACGCGCGTGCATGCAGCATGCAATACCTGTGTTGGTGATCACTGGCCTGATGTTGGCGTGCTTGGAGAGCGCCTCCGCGCATTCCTCCTGAGTCATGTGGAAGAGGAGGCACTTCTCGATCAAGTGTTGCACCTGAAGCGGATCACGCAATAGAACTTGAGCATGTATAAACTGTAGAAGAAGAAGAAGAAGAAGAAGAGGGCGAACTAACCATGCGGATGTAAGAAGCGGAAGGATCGTCCATGATGGGGAAGGGAGAGCGGTAACAGTAATGGCCGCTTGCCCTTGTTGTGGGGAGAGTAGAAAATGGGGGGAAGGAGTGGGGGAGGGGGGAGGGAGAAATACGAGGAGATCTGCGGCCCCGGAGGGCCCACGTGTCACGTGGCCTCTTGCATCTGATTGGAGGAGACGCGATGAGGAAGATTCGCCGGAAAATGACCACCTCAGCTTCTGGCTTCCCCTCCCTTCCTGTTACTCCCCACGTGAGCGCGGGGCCCTCGTCCTCCCACGCCACGCAAAGGGCCTTTTCCTCGCGCCTCGCACGCAACTGCTTCGGCCCCTACACGTGCCTATCCTCCCCCTGACCGACGGCTGCCTTCTCCACGATCACCTCATGCACATGCGGGATAGTGCAACTGTGCAAGTGGGGAGGGGTTAATTAATTTCCTGCATTGGTTATTTCGAAACAAGTATCTGAGGCCGCATTAACTACTATAAAGGTGAAGGATGGTCCCCAACTGTTCGATGATCTTCTCCCGTTCCTCCCATTTCGAGGTTTTGATTTGGAGAGGCCCACCTTTGTATACCCCTTCTATTATATTATTGCCCACATGCATATGCTCGGGGTCCGCCAACCGTTGGTCACCTTCCTGCGGGGAAATAGTATCGGTCGCGCTTGCGTGGGTCGGACTGTTGAGACGTGATCGGACGGTGGTGAGCGCGGCCGCCTTGCCCCCACAAGCTCGCTTTTTTTCCTACGTGTGGAAGGACCAGGGCTATCACCAACCACCGCAGGCTGACGCGGATGGGGAAATCCGATCTGCTGACTTGTCGTCTTTCTATTGGTTGGGTTCCGACGAATGCGCGGTCCAGGGCGAGATGCCAAAGACAACGACAGCTGTTGGATGTCGTCCCCAACCAAATTAAAGCTGTGTTTGGACGGACTGCTGTAACGGGTAAGATCGATTAGGCCCGTCCGTTCCGCCGTGCAAGCTTTGTTTTATTATTCTTTAATTAATTAATTAATTACTTGTACCAAACTTAAGTGGGCATCATTGCAAGCCATGCACATTATTTCCTATTTTGAATTTTATTTAATTTTATTTAGTTGAGGTAATTGGAGAGCTTTGAACCCTAGTAGTTTAGGTGGAAGACAAGCTGCTTAGCCACCAGACTATTTCAGCATCTCGTAAAAGAGAGGTCTTGGCCGGTAACAAGGGGTCCGGTAATAACTAATAAGGGGTCAATTCCCCTCCCGATGTATTCCTATAGGTACAACTGTTCCTTATCACTGGAGCACTGGAAACCTCGTATCGAGCGACCGTCTTCTCCCTCATTCTCCCCTTCACATTCCCTCTCACGATCTCCTCTCGCCAACGATTCTCTTCCCCTCTCCTCGTGCGCACTCCTCCCGTCATATGCCATCCCCCTCTCTTGTGATGCCTTCTCTCGGGACGGGGCCTCTCATGTTGTGTGTTGTTGGCTTTTGTTTCAAACTTTGCAGTTCGGTCTTTCTCCATGTGACCCACGAATCTTGTCACGTAGCTCTTTAATCACCTTTGATGGTGGTGGGCGGTGGCCTTCCATGCTTTATAGCACATACTAGAGCCCTTGGAGATAGGGGCGTGGTGTCCTTGACTCTGTGTAGTCTTCTTAACCATGTCCTCAAACATGGGATGTAGAGTTTCTAATACAGCCGTCAATAAGATGGCATTGAAGATGGACTCCTTACGACCATCTCAATCCATTGTTGAGATGTTCTTATTGTGCTTGTGCTTTCAAATATCTTCCACGATGTGGCCTATTTGTATTTTGAGGTATTTTCTCTCTCTATGCTCCTGATTATTGTGCTTATTGTGCTTTCAAATATCTCTCTGGGCTTATTGTGCTTATTGTGCTTGTGCTTATTGTGCTTGTGCTTATTGTGCTTTCATTGGAGATGTTCTTATTGTGCTTGTGCTTTCAAATATCTCTCTGTGCTTTCAAATATCTTCCGCGATGTGCTTTTGAACCATGCTTATGGTGGTTTCTTAATTGTCTAGCACTTGGATTTTATATGATTCCCAAATTTGAGATCTTGTTATTTTTAATGTTATGTGTTGGTTCTCATCTTTGATATTGTTGGCTAAAAAATATTTCGTTCCCTTCCTTATATGCACACCTATTGTTGTAAAAAAATATAGTTATGTATAAAAGGTTGGATGAGGTGATTGGGGATGGATTTCAGTCAATTATGTTTTCATGGATGTTTAACAAATGCTTAATTATTACTCAAATGATACATGTATTGGTGAGATGCTGAGTATATACAATTTCTTACCATGTGTCCCTTGGTGTCCTTAAGTACAAAATATCCCTTGAGTATTACTCAATTGTGGACGAATCTAATATCCCTTGGTGTCCTTAAGTACAAAATACAGTTACAATGTTATAGGACAAGTTATGTTGGTGGTAAAAGAAGAGATATATCTAGTAAAATAACCTTTATATTTCGCATGGATTTACAGTAACCAATTATGTTACATATGTTTCCCCAACCTTAAATTTTGATTTTGAATTATGAAAATTAACTAAACGTCATCCATCAGAAATGTCTTATCCGATATCTTAGGATGTGTTTGGTTCGTGGGTTATCCGTGAGAGGATAACCCGATTTTGTGTTTGTGTGTTTGGTTATTGGGTTAAGGGTTGGGAGGGTTTGTATGATGTGGTTGTATTGGAATTTGAAAAAGTTGATAGTTATTATGATATGATTGTATTGAAATTTGAAAAGGTGGATGGTTGTTGTGATGTGATTGTATTGACGTTTGAATAGTGAGTAGAAGTTGAGTATTTTATGATTTTTAGATTATATGATGGTATAATATATATTTTTTTATGAGAAGAGAGTGGGCCCCCTTAGTGGGTTAAAACTGTGGGTTTTGGTAGGTTAACCACCCAAAGTGAGGGATAACCCCCCCAACCGAAGGGGGTCTTATAGAATCAAAGTTTCTGTGAGCATTGTTACTTAAAATGGTATAGGAAGAAGTCCAATAAAGTAGTTTACATGACAAAGGAGATGCTCTATTATATTCATGCTGATAATTCGGGCCCTTCCCATACCCCATATCTTAAATGTGATGGGCATTTTCTATCTACAATCAATTATTATTATAGCATATTTTGTGTATTTGTGATGAAGATAAAGAACGAGTTATTCAAAATTAGCAGACTATGGAAGATGTGAAGGATAATCATACCTTAAAGATGGTCATGCATCTGTATAGCAATAATACATTGGGGTTTTGTTCGTTAGAGTTTAATGAGATTTTCTAGGAGGGCGTTGCAAGAAAATATACTGCCAAGCATAACAGAATGGAGTTGTAGTCTGAATGAATAGGGTTCTTCTCAAGTTAGCAAGGTGCATGCTCTTCAATGTCGACCTTGATAGGGCATTCTGAGATGAAGATGTGAAAACACCCTGTTACTTCAAGTATCCAAGTCAAGCATCCGCTACCAACTGGAAAAAGTCCCTTGAGGTTTTATCCATTGATTATGTTGATTATTCAATTTTACATGTCTTTATTTATTATACATGTTATCTTGTTAGTGAAGGAAAGCTACAACCAAAGGTAAAGAAAGTGTTGTATATAGATTTTGGTGCATGACTAAAGGGATATGTAATATGGTCCCCTTTTTGAGCATAAAATCATTATTTCACTAGAGAGTCTAGTATGTTGACGTCGAGATGGATGATGATATCCACAAAGAGGTGGGGTTCAAGTTGATCACACCACTTTAGACCATGACGATGCTAAACAACCTGAATTCGATCGATTGTAGGAGATACCA
Organism: Ottelia alismoides; assembly: GCA_037367405.1. Classification (NCBI taxonomy): domain Eukaryota; kingdom Viridiplantae; phylum Streptophyta; class Magnoliopsida; order Alismatales; family Hydrocharitaceae; genus Ottelia; species Ottelia alismoides. The sequence continues at coordinate 92,088 of JAZKJV010000737.1, read as the reverse complement.
CTTTGAACTTTTCCAGAAGAAGGTCAATATGCAATTCGAAGTGACTTAAGTGTGAGTTTCGAGATGGTTTGGGATCTTTCGGGTAGGACTATTTAGCGATTTGGGATTAAGGAAAAGTCACCCATTGGTTGAGGTGAAGTCTCCCAACTATATTTCCAAATAGATTAGTTATCCATAACTCTTGATTTTAGATTCTTTTATGATCCTTTGAGCAGAAGTATGATTACATTCTTGTATATGAGTGAGCTTGTTATAAATATAATTACAACGATAAAGTGAACAATTAACACGAGTCTTCGTCTTGACATAGGAGGCTAGAACTTGACCTTTTTGACATAATGCAAGCTTCAAAGATACCAAAAGTGCCTATCGAGTGTGTACGTGTGTCATTATTAAACAAGGTTTTTGGGAGGGAATTTTGTAACACTACCTCCCCCTACTCAATTTTTTGATGCATGCCTTTTAAGCTATGCATGCCTTTTAAGCTAGGATACCTTGATGGTTTTGTGTTGTGATTGTAATTATTCAATCTATAGTTTTGAAGGATTTGCCACATTGATGTTTTGTTTAAGCTCTCATTTAGAACTTTTACTTAACCCCATGTTTGTAGGAGCTTTTCAAATCATCACCGAGGATGCTGCAATTAAACTGCTTTAATGGTTTTATTTATAGAAAACTACTTGCTGCATGTCTTATTAGTATTAGTATCGAAAATTTTCCAATAAAAATAGTTTAAATATAATAATTAATCATTTTTCTCCAATTATGTTAACCATAATTTATATATTTTAATAAATTGATATTAATGATACCAACCAATTTAGGCAAAAGCCAAGAGATGGTTTGTGGAGCATATAGGCTTTCAAAATCTCCAAATAGCATGAAGATGTGGTTCACCCTTCTACTATTCCACTTTGGCATATGGTCTAAATTATTTCAAGAAAATTTTAGTAAGTGATCCATATCCTACCTTCTAGAGGATGTGTTGACATAATTCAATGTAGGATCTCATGGCCTCTCGATTAGACCTGACCAATGAACCGTGGGTCCGCCTACTCAGCCAGCTCATCAGTCGGGCTTGGACCAAGAGATTTCATGGGTTGGTCCGTCCCGACTCGCTCTTTGGCTTGCTCGTCAACTGGATCATAGATTAGAAGTGCTTAGACTCGATAACAAAACACCATGAATTCAATTAAAGAAAGAGTAGGCTTCTTACTATGTCGTTCGACAGAGGTTTCGATATGCACTTTTACTATAGAAAGGATCCAGAATCGACCTCCACTTCTTAGATATTACTCGAGCTTCAGTTTTGGATTGCAAGGTTACTCCAGATCAACGTAGTAGCTATGGATAATACATGAGTAATCGAGTAACCAAACAGAGCCTATCCATACTTCCTAACTTCTCGGATCCATTCCACACCTTTATCTATTATTTTTTTGTTACCTCGTCGCCACAACCATATCATCCACGTCGCCCATCAAGATCATCATCGCACAAATGATTGCAAACATCAATGTCCCTTCTTAAATATGTGTCATCGTATTCATTTCTTTGCCTCACATCACCGTCTAACCATGTGTACGCGATTCGCTTCGAGATTGTCAAGAAAACCGTTTTCCCATTACATCAATTACATTCGTCACCATCTTCTAATCTCTTATTTGTTGTTAATGTACAGTTACTTCGAACCTAGGAAAACCTATCACAAAATAGAAGCAAACTATTGTATCAATCAAGTTTTGTACATAAACCAATCTTTCTTAATTTTAGAAATAATCAAATCAAATGGCATATCTTAATCAAATCGTCCAAAATCGACGGTTTATATACGGATTGTGAATATGTTACGACCTCAAAAGCATCCACAAGTTGGAAAGAAGTTCGGGTACAGCTTATTCCCTTCTCTTTAATTTAATTTAAATTAAAATAAATCACATAAAAAGCACAATTAGGTATGAAAACGAGACCAAAAAAGCTGTACGAAATTAAGAACGTTCTAATTTAGATGACCAGAGCAAACGCATGTCGGCTCGGATTCTTTATATGCCAGGGGGCGTTAATCTACACGAACACGTACCCGCTCCTTTCGCATCTGGAAGTGACACGTCACCATTCGTAGTACCAATTGGGTATGGGTTCAGCGTATGAAGACGGGGAGGCGGTTCGTGCATGAACCGGTTTTAATTGGGGAGCACTTCGGTCCACAATGTGACCACGTCTCTTCTTAGTTCTTCCTGGGGCCGGGTTGGACCGGTTAGGGTTGGGCGTGAAGCGAACCGGCCGGGTCCCTTGGCTCGTGACTTGAACCTGGACGCGCTCGGTCCAGGTTCGGGCCGTGTCAGAAGCATGCCCTACCTACTGTGTTGTATGAGCTCGTTTGGATACCTGTGAGGTAACCCGGTTTATCCTCCTTTTTCTTGGGTCATATCTAGGTTGAATTTCCATCACAAATCAATGCAACATCACATCACATTCCTTACTCTAACTATCTACCAACCCTTTTTCACCAACCCTCATAACTTTGCAAATAGTTGTTATTCACAGGAGATTATCCCAACCCACCTCAACCCTTTAGGTATCGTTCGGGTGGGGGGTAGGGGAGTTTACCCCCTTAACCCACCATTTCTCTTTCTAAGTGGGTCCCACATTTTTCCTTTTTAACATATTAAATAAATTATTTTTTTATCCATCCTATCAAAAAATAATATATTATACCATCATATCATATAAAAATTATAAATTACTCCACTTTTTTTTTTGAAAGGTTTTTTCACTATAACTATGTCAAAAATACAAAAGGAGGGCAAGAGCCCTGTTTACAGGAGTAAGGGTAGAGATCGGCCCAAAGATGACAAAACTCCGGGCTGATAATTTACAAGTATTAATAAGAAGCCCAGAGGAAACAAAAATCCGGAACTATCTATGAGTCGAGATTGTGTCAATGCAAGTAATCACATATGCCAAAGTATGACTAGCCGGGGCGAGCCTGCCAGAAGACCACCGGGTATTTCTTTCTTTCCAAACAGCCCAACAAACAGCAGCGAGAGCAAGGCTGAGGCGGTTACGCACGGCCGGGGAGCTTAGCTTCAGGATCCAGTCCAAGGCATCCTTCATGCTCCTTGGAACATAGGATGAGTGAGAGAGGGCTTTGCATGTAGAAGACCAAATCTCCCAAGTGTAGCCACATTCGAAGAAGAGGTGGGAATGAGACTCCAGAACAGCATTACATAGATAACAAGGCAATTGTGAAGCGATACCAAGCCTAGCAAGGCGATCCGTGGTAGGAAGGCGACCGAGAACCGCACGATAAAGAGTAAAACAATGCTTGGGAACGCCTCCCTTGTGCCAAACCACGCTCACCCAAGGCACAGGAGCCTGCCTAGGACGAGAGAGATCGACAGCAGCAGCAAAGGAGAACTTAGAGCCCGCAGGAAGCCAAGCAAAAGGTGGGGAGGAGCCAGAGACCGCAGCTCTGAGGCGAGGGCGGGCGGAGAGAATGCGCCTCCAAATAGGCGAGGCAAAGGAAGAGCAAGCCGCCTCAAATAAGGAGGAGGAGGTGAGGTATTTAGCGCACATAAACTCGGCCCACAGGGAGGGGCCACGGTTAAGGACCTTCCACGACCAAGAGATCACCATGGCGTCCCCGATAGAAACAACCGACCTGAGGCCCAGGCCCCCCTCCTCCCTCGGGAGGCAAATTGTATCCCAAGCAACCGCATGAATCCCATTGTTCCAAAGGAAAGCAGCAGAAAGCTTATCAATCATCCTCGAAGTACGCAGAGGGAGGACTGTACCATCCGCCCAAAAGATAACAATACCAGCAACAACAGACTTAAGGAGTTGCAGGCGGCCGGCGAAAGATAGGGCCTTGGCTTTCCAGCCACAAAGCAAGGCCCTAACCCGGTCTTCAAGAGGCCTTGCCAAGGAACCTCTACCAAAGGAGGAAGAGATGGGAAGGCCGAGGTAGGTTGTGGGCAAAGAGCGCCTCAACAGACCCAAACGAAGGCACAAACCAAAGTCTTCAGGAGCGGATTTGGGCCGGAGGAACTTGCTCTTCCTCGCATTCATGGAGAGACCCGAAATTGTAAAGAATTCTTGTAGGATGGCCTTGACCGCAAGAAGAGAGGCGGTGGAAGCCTTGCAGAAAAACAAAAGGTCGTCTGCATAGATGAGGTGGGTAGGAACAACCCTCCTGTGGCAAGTCATCGGCCTCAGAGCCCCCCGTCTCACAAAATCATCGGTGATAGACGAAAGAGCCTCCATACCAATCACAAAAAGGAGGGGACTAAGAGGGTCGCCCTGCCGCAGCCCACGAGTCCCCCGAAAGAAGCCATAAGGGGAGCCGTTAACCATTACCGAGAAGGTGGCAGAGGAGATGCAACCGTGGATCCAGCGGAGCCACCTATCCCCGAATCCCATGTCTCTCAAAGATTGAATAATGAAAGCATGCTCAATTGAGTCGAAAGCTTTGGAGAGATCAATCTTGAGGCAAGCCCGGCTGACGGAAGATTTCCTGTCGAAGCCCAAAAGAATCTCCTGTGCCAGCCGCAAATTGTCCCCCATAGTGCGTCCTTTAATAAAGGCCGATTGGTTACTTGAGATCAAGCACGGAAGCACGTTCGCCAAGCGTGAGGCTAGCAGCTTGGCAAAAATTTTGTAGATCACGTTGCAGCAGGAAATTGGGCGGAAGTCAGAAAGAGTGCTCGGGGAGGACACCTTTGGCACAAGCGATAGGAAAGTTTGATTCATCTCCTTTATATTCCCGCCACCGCAGTATATATGGTAAATTGCATCACAGAGATCACTCTTGATGAGTGGCCAGTGGCGCTTGAAGAACCCACAATTGAAACCATCGGGCCCCGGGGCCTTGGAGGAAGGTATAGAGTTAACGGCCTCGAGAATCTCAGCCTCCAGAAATGGGCGCTCAAGCCAGGAGGAAGCAGCCGAAGTGAGGCGCTGCTTGGGGGGAGGAGGCGGATTAAGCGGAGCCCGAGGGGAGGATGGGCCAAGAAGCTCTTTATAGAAGTCCACAGCGGCCTCTGCCACCATGGCTGGTTTGTCAATGAGGTGGCCCTCGACGGAGAGAAGTTGGGGGATATGATTCCTGGCTGTGCGATCCTTTGCGCACAGGTGAAAGAATTTGGTGTTCCGGTCACCCAAAGTGAGCCAGTCCACTCTACTTTTTTGCCTCCAAGCAGATTCGAGGTCATCCTCCAAGCTGGAAGAGTGGGCTTTGATATCCCTTTCAAGTTGGGCCAAGAAAGGGTCTAGCGGGTCGGCCGCAAGAGCCTCATTAATCGCCAGAAGCGCACATTCAGTATGCTTCACCTCCATAAGGACATTGGCTTCTTCCTTGGACCAAGCCTTGAGGGCTTGCTTCACGTTCCGGAGCTTACAAGCAATCCTCAAAATGGGATTACCATTAACAGGTGTAGCCCAAGCATTGTTCACCAAGTCGCCGTAGCCAGGGCGAGCAGCCCAATAATCAAAATAGCGAAAAGGTCTCGGCTTTGGGACCACTTTCGCCAGGGACACCGACATTAGAAGGTGATCACTACTCGGGAGGGGGGAGTAGCGCAGGGTAGCAGCAGGGAGAGAGCGCAACCAATCATCATTAATGAGAGCTCGATCAAGCCTCGCCGCAATTCTGGAAGGGCCAACCGAGCTATTGTTCCACGACCAGGAGTTACCACAGGGGTGCAGCTCCAGGAGACCGCAAACATTAATACAAGAGTTGAAGTCAGATTTTGCAATGGAGTTTGGAGGGCGGCCTCCCAACTTCTCGCTGTCAAATCTAACAGCATTGAAATCCCCAATAATCAACCATGGGGAATTCACGACTGAGTTCATAGCAATGATTTCCTCCCAGAGTGCTCTACGAGCCAAAGGCAAATTGTCCCCGTAGACCACTGTGACGGTGATCAAAAGACCACCCAGATTGCTGCAGGAGAGCGTTAAAGCTTGCGGGGAGGCAGAAATGCACGAGCAAGACCAGCAGCTCTCCTTCCATAGGAAGTAGATACGGCCAAGGGGGGTATTATTGTGGAGGATGCCCCACCCAGCAGGGAAGGACTCCGCAAATTTGGACCTGTTATCAGGTCTAACTTTAGTCTCAATTAGGCCAATGAGCTCAGCCCCAAGAGCAGATATGTGTTTGAAGACGCTCTTAATCTTCCTGGGCCGGTTGAGACCCCGTACGTTGCAAACAACCGCAGACATCAGGAAGGAGGAGAGGTTGAGGCCCGCGGCCCCGGTCTTGTTTGGCGGGAGGATTCACCTCCATTGATAACTTTCTTCTTTCTGTGCGATGCCTTATTCCAGGCCGGATTGGGTTCCACAAGGACCATGTCCAGCGTGGAGTTTGGGAGTTGCTGCCCGAGTCCCTCAGACATACTAGAGCCATCCAAGGGAGGGGCTTCCGGGGAGTTAAGATCAAACTGAGCCACTGGGGGCTGAGTGTGGACTTGGGTGGAGGGTGCAGGCCTCCTCGAAGCAGGGAAAGGCCGATGGAGAAGGCCCTTGGGACCGTACGGGAAGGCAGTAAAGGGGCGGCCAGGGGGCCGTCTGTGGGACCTAGCACCCTGCACAGCCGAGGACTTAGCGGATGCAGCATTGGGAGCGGGACGCGAGTCTTCAGAAGAGGGATAGGGCTGCTCATTCACCAGCAAACCCTGAGAGGCGAGGTTAGCAGAGGCGGCATGGCAGGGGTCGGGCATGGATGGGGTTGTTGATGAGGGCCCAGAAGACCCTTCAGACCCCTGAGGAGGGGGCGGGCCATCAGCAGACCCATCAGGGGCCACAACGGACGATTCCAGCTTCTACTCACTTTTTCAAACTCCAATACAATCACATCACAATAACTACTCACTTTTTCAAACTTCAATACAATCATATCACAATAAACCCGCTTTAACTCACCACCAGTTTAACCCTCTATCCAAACACCAAACCCAAAAATAGGTTACCTGGTACCAGTTTAACCCACCTAAACCCACATACCAAACACACCCTTAGGCCCTGTTTGGTTGGAGAATAAGCCCTGGAATAATTGATCAATTCTCCTCCCGACACGGTTCCCAATGATACGACTATTCTCCATTATTTCATCTTATTTCACTCTTATTCCTATCTTTATCCCACCTTACCTACCTTTATTTCATCTTATTCTCCTTATTCCTATCCTTCGGCCGAACGGATAATAGACCCTTACTCCTCTTATTCTCCATCCTTATTCCTGCTTATTCTCCTACCGAACGGGCCCTTAGGTTCACGGCTCTCTAAACCCGAATCATATGGGTCCTTTTTAGCCTCCATCTCTGTCGCGATCCCATCTCGTGAGTCGTGAGGTTTGGATTAATTGGGTGGACTGCGTAGTCCAGTGGGCTAATATTTCATAGGCCCATTATCTGAGAAATAATTCGAAGTTTAGCCCAATACTAAAGTTATGGGCCTGTGAAGGAATGGATTGTGTTTTACGAAGCAGTGGAATCGTCCATGTTCATAAGATATCCAGAATTATGACAACATATTTCTGAAATAGCTCCGATTTTACCTTCACAAAATGATGATAAGGACTGCTCAACAACAAAATTGCCACGTTTTCAACTCATTTAGTGTAATGGCCTTGTTAGGCTTGATCCCAATTTAAGTTTGGTTCGAGGTTGAGTGGTTAAGCCTGAAGTACTGCCCAATAGCCAGTTGGGCTAGCAACTCCACGAACTCAAGGAGCAGTCCGGTGGTAGTACAATATGCCTACGCCTTAAAGGACCTAGATTCGAATCCCAAGGAAGGGTGCTTCAGACCTTGAAATTACCGAGCCTACTGTTAAAAAACTAGCAACTCCACGTAAGAGGTACTTCATGTATCCTTGTAAGGGTCAATAGTAATGTAAACGAATATGGATATATATACATACATATTTCGTTATTTTATCCGTTTTTTAAAATTACGTAGCCATTTGTATTTTATTTTAAAATGAATTATTATATGAATATCACTTTAGTTAGTACTTGCAGATATATGTATCCAAATTCATATAATTTGTTTAACACACATAAATATGATTATAAGTTTATCTATAATTGTATCTGACAAAATGTTTGGCTTTCTTTAACCGCATTTTATATAATTGTTATGAAATAAATATATTTGATATATACATGTTTCATGTGTAATCCATCCCAAATAAATTTAAACTTATAAATGATTTATGCTATTATATTCTATTCAAATTGTATCACAATACATTTGTAAACATTTTCAGAATATATGATAACAAAATTTTCATAATCTTCAATATATGTTTTCTAAGTGCACTGTATTTATATTTTAAAATAGATAAGAATGTGGTTACCACTATTTGTACACATATTTGACTGTTTGTATCTATAGAGTCAACCTTCATTCATTATACATTATAGGTTTGAATAGTTAATATATTTACCTTCTATCACATTGTGCTTCCAAATATAAAACTATATATTGTGCATATATTTTGTTAAAAAGATTTAAATTTGGGGTATCAAGAATTTGATGAACCTCTTATTAAAATGACAACATAACATGAGCTTGTATGCTGATAAATAGATCGAAGCGACCTTTCCACAAGTTGTTTTAAAGCTCAAATAATCCAACCGTCTTCCTATGTTTTGCAAAGTGTGTTCTTACTCGAGTCTGTGCAACCTCCCTTTCTAAGTGTGTTCTCTTTCGAAAGGTTATCCTCTCAAGTGTAATCTTCTTTAAAAATATTTATAACACATCGTTGTCATTGTGAATTAGTTGCGATTTATGGTGTTTCTTTTTTAAATATATTATATAAAATTGGTCTTAATTTGCATTATGTGAACTAATTTTGAAAACCATTTGTAAGCAATTATTGACATTACATGCTTATGAAAAAAATCAAGAGATTGTAAAATATTGCTAAGGTTAATTAAAACACCCACTACTGAAATCCTCACAACCTCCCTTACTCTCTCGAATCCCCTTATGGGTGTTTATCCTTCTTCTCTCATAGAAAAGGATAGGGGGGCCTATGTGTCATTGTGGCGAGCGGTTACTTTCAAAGAGATTGAAGAGCTTGAGGAGTTGTCGCAATCATGTATCATGTGTGTGCTTACAATGAAAAGATGTTGGAATCATCTAATGAGATTCTAAACTATCTCAATGATGTGAAATATGGGATCATGACACCACTAACGGAGGTGAATAATGGCTCGAGATGTTTCGAATCTTTGTGTGGAATATATAACAAGCACATAACATTTAACCAATCAAACCAATCAGTACACTGCACAATATGGTTACGTGGAAACCCGTAAGGGAGAAAACCACGACATAGATCTTCTGACTCATGATTTCCCTACTCACTGAGCCAACCAACAACTTCATTATAAATATTAAGATATTTACACGGATATTTTGGCCATTTACAACGTGTATAGCTTCACAATCTTGGTTCTGACACCAAGATCAATATATCACACATTGCAACGACTGTAAAAGAATAGAATAGCTTCCACTTTCTTATGACCTCCCTTGGAGTCGCAACACTTGCATGTCTAAAAACTTCTCTGCAAACTAAAGGATTAAACGCATAAAATTCTCGCAGAAAGGGTTAATAACAAAAACAATTATATTTTGCAATAATACTCTCTTTATAGTAACATTCTTTATCTTCAAGATATCAAGAATGATTCTTAAATATAAGAATTGTGATGTATAAGATTATAAACAGTTTATAATTGCACAAAAGATTCACAAATAATATCAAGGAAATTATATCACACAATATAACATCGGTGAATAAGCAATAACATCTCACAGAAATAATACCACCATACTAGAAGAGGTTGCCAAAAGTATCTTGACTATGCTCAGGATATCTTGAGGTCAGACAATCGATCGAGCGTTGTTGATATGATAGTTTTCTCTTGGATTGCAGTCTCAAAAAATATTCTCTTCGGAAAATCGAATAGCTCAAGAACAAGAGAGTATACTAAAAAAATCACTCAAAGAAAATATTCTTGACTTTTCTAAGTGAGCAAGAGTGAATGAACACGAATTGTGTGGCTTCCCGTTGAGGTATAGGTCTCTTATATAGTCTTCCAAAAAATATGGTCATTCGAAACAAAAATAGTGTCAAATTGTAAAGATTTGTTTAAATGACTGATTTGTCAAACTTGTATGATCAATCAATTCAATACGATCAATCATCGTAAAGGGGTTGACTGATCATTGCATGACCGTAGGAAATTTAATGTCCAAATTATGATCGATCATATGCGATTCATCAGTGGAACAAGATGATCAATCATGGCTGGTCTATCAATAAATAAGTATAGTCGACCATTTTTTGAGTTCATTTGATACATTGATTTGGAAACATTCTAAAGATCCTACTGAGGTCACAAAATTTCTAAAATACGAGGTAAATAATGCAATAACTTTTTAAACAAAAAAGAAACGTATATGCTTTTGCAACTTTGTCATTGAAGTTTACATCATAGAGCTTTTGAGTTGAATCACACTGCAATCTTGCAATCATAATAAACAAGCAAGAGACTGCGATATGTGTGTGTCTGTGTATATCATAGTTACAACAATTAAAGAAACAAAGAGCTGATATTCTTTTCCCCTTTTAATGATGATAATTTTTTTTTAACTTGAAAGGATGTAACTAAGTAAGCACACAACTTTTCAAATCAATTTTGAATCAATCAAAATAAGTAAAGGTAATAAATCATAAAAATTTGATTCTTTGATTTTAATTTCTCTCCTTTACTAAAAAGAATCGAAAAAAATTAGTTCTTCAGTTGTAAGGTGCGTGAAGTTTATAAAGAATTTTATTTTTAGTATTATTTATTTATTTACTCATTTACTTTTTTACTCCTCCTTAATTCAATTTTCCATTAGTAGAAGCTTTTTATAGTTCCCTCATTTTTGTAATTATTAAAAATAGACGAAAAAGAGAAAAGGAATATGTATACATCATTGATAGTTAAGGAACAAATACAAAATATTTGTAGCGACAAATAATGTTCTCATACATAAACTGAGTGGAAAAGAGAGAAAACAAAGAACTACTAGATAGAGTGGAAAGAAAGAACAAAACAGAATGATCTAATCACCAGGAGAATACTAACTATCCTCCAAAGCATCACAAGGTGGGATCAGATACTTCTTTGTCCTTTCGATCTCACATCGGGTATCTGAGATATTGGAGTACTCAGGATTATCAGGCCCATATGAATCCGTCTATTCTTCTCTTCATGCTCGTACATCACAATAGTCTTCCCACGAAAGAAGGAAGCACATGGAGTAGAAGGACGAGTCAAGGGCTCATTGGAGTACAATGAGGGGCTTTGACGGCATGGGGTAGAGAAACGAGTTGTAGGTCGGGTATAGGCAAGATCGAGATGGAGGAGGATTCATTGACATATGCATGCAATGAACATCAATCGCTAGCTTGTAAATAACCTCAAATTGGTCATTCACGAATTGGGCATAATCATTCATCCAAGTGGTCATATGTCTATGCTAGTTTATCATCATGTCTGTAGTCTCTCTAATCCGGTGCAACTCCAGAGAGTGGACATAAATGACATCTTACAATAAGAATTGATCGTGGGGGCTAATCTAATGATCAATGTAGGCACAAGTCTGGTCGAAGAAAGATGGAGAGGGGCGTACATGCATGAGTACAAAGCCACAAAAATGGGGTACTAGGTAATTAGGATGAGGCTTGGTCCTGAGGTAGCATGAGAAGGAAATTTCTCCTCATAATCAACTGTGAATAACAAAGGTGGAGCTCCTTTGTTGTGTTGATAATTGCCGATGCTTGAAATAAGGGAGACAAGGAGCAATTGGATGCTATGAATGATGATGGAGGTGTCGCAAGCTTTGGTTCAATCGAGGAGGTTAAATGGAATAAAGGATCATTTAGTGCAACGTTGGTAATGGTGCGGTTCGATGGGAGAAGTGGGAGGTGGTCATGGGTTTGTAGGTGAAGTCAGATGTAGTTGATGAAGAGGTGGAAGATGTAGTTAACTGGGATGTCAACTAGTCTTGTCTATGTGGCAAAGCAAATTTGGGCACAAGGGCAGGGCTGACCAGTAATAGGAGGACGAGATGGGGTGGCAATAAGTAGTGTAGCGACTTGTGGCAGTGGACCACATATCGTGAACTGCTACTTGACAACAAGAGGTAATTCAAGCATGATAAAATATAAATGGAATAAAAAATAAAATGATGACTTTAAAGCAAAAAATGATCTAAATGATAATTGCAGATCCCAATCTACGATGTTCATGAAGATCTAAAAACCAAAAGAGTTTTCTCTACAGAATACATGGATTTTTAGGTATTTTATAGCTATATAATTCTAGAGTTTTTATATTTTTATTTGGTAGCATATGAAACTTATTTTTATGAAATAATAATAATAATTATGTATGTAACGATTATTTTTTATATTCAATAAATAATAAAAATATTAAATAAATATAAAAGAGGATTTTATACTTAGTTGTATGTCAGTATATACATGTTCAGTTATTATTCTTATAGTAGATTTTTTGGTTTTTTAGCTTTTAATCAATTTGTACTTAATTAAAACAGAAACAATATAAAAGCTATGAAAATTAATAACTAAAAAATGTAAAATAAAATAATATGTTTAAGTTAAAACACTTATACAATTAATGGATATGACCCCAAATCTAAATTTCACATACGAACTTCAATTTATTTGAATCCGATCTTTTATTTTATAGATAATTGAATGTAAATAAATTCAAAGGTGAGTATAGCTTCACATGAGACTATTTGAAGGAAAAATGGAACTTTTGGTTTCTTAGTTTTCTTTAACTAGGTTTGGAATTTTTACAGATTAGTAGATTCTTATGAATTTTCTTCTAGAACAATGTTTATACAATGGAGTTGGTTCATTCATTTCTGGCTTACAATGAATTTATTGAAATGTAGGAAGATCGTACAATATATACACGTAGTTTACATACAATATTTAATTACTTATTTCCAAGCATTTATACATCTATTTCTTGAAATTATTTATAAGTTTCTTATATACATTTAGTCTGTTGTTTTCTACATTTATTACTTTTTCTATTTTATCATTCTATATGGATTTTACGTATTTTTGGTCATGATCTTAGAATAATTTTTAGTATAATATAGACAAATCTCATGTTCATCAGTCGTTTACGTATGAATAAAGATTCCAAGGTGTCATACAGGTCAAGTTAAAGAGTTAGCGAGATCGAGACACTAAAACCTATCATGAAAGGGGAACACATCCATTGATTGTAGACGGATATATGTCTATATGTCTGAATTTGTACATTTGACAGACAAATAAGTTGAAAGCCTTGCAAATTCTATATACCATCAAGCTGGTGTGCATACGAGGATGCATGAAGTGCATAAAATGTCAAAGGAATCATATAGATTTATAATTAATAAATCGAAAGATAAGAGCTTATTGATACATTTAGGTTGCAAATGAATTCTACTAGCTGTTCATATTTAGGAAATATGATATGAATTCGAGGATGTTGATATATGCTTTTAGAAATCATACAATGTTAAAACATTTGTCCAAAAAGTTTTCTTTTAAATGTTTTGATTGCGGAGCAAGATATACAATGATTCGTGTTTTAATCCTGTTAAATCCTTTTCAATTAAATAAACTTTGTATTAACTTTTCTATCTCTATATCTTTGTGGGCACAAAATCTATGGTTCGACTTTCCTCACATATCATAAATAAATCTCTTAAAATATTCTAAATCCAAAAATCGAAAAAACCATACCTTTTATAAAATGAATCACATCTTCTTCTTGATTAGTTACACCTATATTCTCTACTTTTCTTTTATTTGTTTTAATTAATTTTATTTTCTTATTACATTTGTTTTGTTCCTTTTTAAGTCAAGTCCAAGCCTATAATCGACATCACACTTCCCCTTTGGCTTTGCAATACTCACTGCCCCATTGGTGACCGATCCACACACCAATCAACCTCCTCCTTCGATGCCAAAGCCTGCTAGGAAAGGCGCGATCAAGATCACCATGACATGACCTTCCGTTGCTTCACCTCCTCCACTCTCCCTAATTGTTGTCACCTCCTTCAAAAGAGGAAGAGGAGGACCCACTTGAGGGGAACAAATTCCAAGGAGCTCCAAGCATCGAAACTCCGGCCATGATAGGTTCAAATCGAGCTTCAAGTTCGATTCCACTATCAACTCCACCTCTTCCTTTTATAACAACCCCATCTCCTCCACCACACAACTTTGTGTGGAGCGTCTTCTCCAAACCCATCAATAATAACCATCAGAGGATCCAACTTCTCCCTACGCGATTGAATCATCGGTTGTGCCACTACTCTGCCACCATTTGGAGTTTAATGCCATCATTGTGGTGTTCGACATATACCATCATGCCCCTAGGTAGTCATCACACTTGCTCCTAGCTTCAACTACTGCAGTCGAAGACCAATCCAACGTCGCATCATCCTCTCCAAGCCTTATGGCCCTTTTGAAAGATTTTCTCAATTCTACTTTTTTTAATAAAATTCAAGCTTTTTCGTATTTTTTAGAAGATATTCATTTTTGTTATACAATTTATTTTTTATATTATTTAATTGAATACATAAATTGCATTTCTTTTTTTGTTGATTTATTACATTACAAAATAATTCTTTACTAACTAATTAGGAATTAAGAAAAGTTTATTTTTTCTTTTGTAATTTCTCCTTTTATTAAAAATAAAAAGTTGAAAATTTCAGTGTTCTCCAACATTTTTAAGAATAAAAAATTATCCCTTAAGTTTCCACTTTTCTTTATAACGTGCCCTTGAATTTTCTAGAAAATTATACAATTTCCACGAATGTTCCAAAATTCATTAAAAAAGCAGGAAATTATGAAAAATTTCCAAAAAATTATTGTGAGATCTAAAAAATAAGTAGAACATTATGACATATGTTCCACGCCATTCCAAGATCTTAGGATACAAAAAAGGTGTCAGTTATAGTTTCATAATGTCAAAAATTCTTATGTAAATGCAATAATTTTTGCATAAAATATTCGAGTCCAGCACATCGATCGTCTACTTGTCTCGTCATTTATTTTACATCTCTTGGCTTCTACTGATATAATTTTTATCTGAAATCTCTCCATACACATAAATATCACTTCCTAGAATCATGAATGCCATATTTTTGTTTTGACACCGTTGACAGGGAATCATCAACTTAAGAATTTTTAGAATTTTATTTTTATTTTTGTAAATCATTATCCGTTACCTTTATCTTAGGAACATAAAATACATAAAAGAACTATTTCTATCTCTCTCATCTTATTGTGGATCAAGCTTCGACTCTTGACAAGGAAGAATTTCTGGATCCAACTATTTACACACCGTGAGTCCGTTCCAATCTTAAGCACATAGGTACTTGCATTTGTGTGCTTTAAAAAATCCGAAAAACATAAAATTGAGTTCATATGCTGCATTCATTTCAGTGGTACGAAAGATCTCCATCCAAATCGTAGACACAACTTTCATGAAATACGATTTTGCATAAAATTCAACATGTATCTTACCTTCATGGAATACGATTTTGCATAAAATTCAACATGTATCTTTCTTTTCATACTAGAACTGAAAATCCTATATTTTACATATCTATATTTAAATCACTGAAAAATCCAAACAATATAAAGAAGTGCATCGAATCTTTATTATTTTACATCATTTGTTGACATAATAAAGGGAGGGAAAATCTCGTGTGGTGGACGTCCATTGCCGCCCCCTCAAAATCCTTATCATGGTACTCTGCGGCAACAGAGCCCAGAGTTACGGTAAGATCTCGATGGGGTCGCTATCACCATCTCACCTTCACCGCTTCCACCTCCCCCGCGCCCCTCCCCTCATCTCCCCCAGACGCTCCTCCCTCTCCATCGCCGCCGCCGCCGCCCAAAACCCTAAACGCCGCCAAAGCCCCAAATCCCATAACCGACCGCTCTTTTCTCTCTTCAAACCAGCCACCGCTGCCGCCCTCGCCGCCGCCGCCGCCCTCGCCGCCCTCCACCTCCGCTCCCCTTCCCCCTCCTTCGCCTCAGCACCCCCTCCCCTCTCCGACACCCTCCCCAACCCCACTGACACCAAGGAGCGCCTCCTTGAGCAGCGCCTCGCCTCCGTCCCCGATGATACCGACGCCCTCCACGCCCTCATCGAAATCAAGCTCAAGCTCCACAAGGTCCCCGATGCCATTGCCATCGTCGAACGTCTCATCCGCCTGCAGCCCGATGAGAAGGAGCTTCTCTTGCTCAAGGCTCAATTGCACAATCACGCTGGGGAGGCCGATGCTGCGAGGCGCGGGTTCGAGGAGGTGATCAGGAAGGACCCCCTGGCCGTTGAGGCATATCATGGATTGGTGATCATGGCCACCCAGGCAGCGGAGGAGGATGCTGGGGATGCGGAATTGGAAGGGGTGATGGAGAGGGTGGAGGTGGCAATGGAGGCTTGCAAGAGGGAGGAGAGGAAGGAGGAATTGAGGGATTTTAAGTTGCTATTGGCGCAGGTGAGAGTGATGGAGGGGGAGTATGACCAGGCGCTTGGGGTGTACAGGGAGTTGGTTGTGGAGGAGCCGAGAGATTTCAGGCCGTATCTTTGCCAGGGGATTGTGTATACGTTGTTGAGGAAGAAGGATGAGGCGGAGAGGCAGTTTGAGAAGTACAGGCGGCTTGTGCCAAAGGAGCATCCGTATGCGCAGTACATCGAGGAGAACATGATGCTGATGAAGGCATTCGGTCCGAGGAACGAGGGCAAGATGGGGGAAGCTTTGGGGAGGTAGGGATGGGTAGGGGGTGAAGTGAGGTAATGCAATGTAGTTGCATGAAGTTTTGTTTTCCCTTGTTTATTTCCTTTGTTTTAGTTTAAAAGTTTTGGGCCTTTTCCTTCTGTTTCAAGTCATCATTCCTTGGAATATGTTGTCTGGTTGGTTCTCCTACTTTTCGAAATTAACTCATCAGAGCATAACCAATTGAGGAATGGTGAGTTTATTTAGAAATTAAGGACTAGGGGAAATATGAGGAGATGATATTTGGAATAATTGTGGAAGTGCAAGACATACAAGTAATCTCGTTAATATAGTTCCATTGACATATTTTCTTGTGTTATGTATTTCTTCTAAGATAACTTTGTATTTCAGATGTTCTACACACGTGTTTTAGTCCTACCAGTACAAATTAAATAATCAAACTGCATCATTGACATGTGATTGAAAGAAGATACAAACCCCGAGTACACAGTGTATTCATGAAGCAGGACTGCGTTTCATGCTTGCATTACATTTGCTTTTGTATTAAATTTGGACCTTGTTTTAGGGAGAGCGATGTTGATCTACACATTGTACTACTTCAAAGAGACCGTTATAAAGAGGGATGAGTCCTTTATAAGTTTTCTTCCGTAAGTTCTTTTTAAGATTTTCTGTTAAGCTTCAATAAAATTGTCTTTGATATGGATTCCACTGACCTCTGAATTTAGGGTTTTTTCTTCTTCAACCTTCATTTGGCATGTGCAAACATGTTGTATACCTTATATGAACTCCCACCTCTCTCATGCAAAGGAAACCTTAAACCTCCCTTCCATGTGATGTTTTACTTCTATTGGTATTAGAGGCTATCTCCCAACCACAATCATGAAAGTGTGTTGTTCTATGGTAGAATTGATGTAGTAGTAGAAAAATTTCAGGATCTATTAGACTTACCAGTTATGTTGTATGGTTGTCACATGATGCGTCCAATTTTCCAACTATATATTAATGCATTTTATTTGTATGTCAATCTACCTACCTATGGCTGTAAATAGAAAATTTAAACTCAAAAGCCCAACATATCAAGCAAAGTTGTGTATACGATGGTTACTCACAATTTCCAATGGTATCCCAATGCTTGACCACATGTTGCATATAGTGGTATTGGTCGTACACTCCCTAGGACGGCCTGATGTGGGGTCACGAAGATCACATACTTTGAGAAGTGATTATCACTTCCATGATTGCAACTATTCTTTTTCACCTTCGAGAA
Organism: Ottelia alismoides; assembly: GCA_037367405.1. Taxonomy (NCBI): domain Eukaryota; kingdom Viridiplantae; phylum Streptophyta; class Magnoliopsida; order Alismatales; family Hydrocharitaceae; genus Ottelia; species Ottelia alismoides. The sequence continues at coordinate 73,979 of JAZKJV010000737.1, read as the reverse complement.
GTCAAGGATGAGGTACACACTCTTATGGTCAATAGCATTTATAAGTAGCAAGGTTCAAAAGTGTGGTATACATTCCATCCATACAAGTCACTATATAGGAGATTATGCGATTGCAAGAAATATGTAGGGAAGATGATGTTTTATGTGGAATACTTTTTTAAGTTTAAAATAAATGACATGTCATTATTAGTATTCTTTTTATAAAAGTGATAGAATCTTCCAAGTTCCAAAATAAAATTTAAGGCAAGCTTGCAGATGTAACATAAATTTTATACGAAAAACATGCAAAGATGACTTATAAGTAAGTAGTAATCTCCTCAAAACAAGCAAATGTTAACCTTTAAGGTATATATTAACTCTGTGTCGAATGTATATTGAACTTATGGTGTATGCAGCCTAATATGCAGCTACATGAAACTATGCGGTTAAAAAATTTGGTGTAGACCGCATAATACACTACATAGAGAATAAAATTCAGTTATGTATACTTATCCCCTTTGCTATTCATGTTCCATTTACGAACACTGCCATCAACTCTGACAATAATCTGCTTTCTTTTTCTTGGTTTTGTCTTGTTGATATACACTATTTTTCTCATGTATACATCCATGTGTCTCTCCATCTTTGTTTCGAAGTAAGAGAGGAGTATATACACCATTGCCAAATGCATAACCCATGGTGCATCTTGATTTTCTTTTAACCAACCGGAGCTACCATTTTCTTGGACATATGGCCTCTAACACTCATCATAAAGGAAGCTATCCGGTACATAAAATCTCTTTCCATCCCCTGATTGATGTGTCAATTATGCATCCGTATGATATATGCAGTGATTGCGTATATTATAGTATCTCCATAGTTGCATTCAAGCATCAAGCATGTTATATAAATCTCATATTATCACAGAGATAGCAAATGTCTCAGGTTCATCTGAGTTGCTCTTCATGAGCAAGGCATCCATGACCTAGTTGTTTCGACTAGGATTATATAAATTCTAAAATAAGAATTTTGCAAAAAGATATATTCACCAAGCTTGCTTTTTGACATGGGATTCTTTTAGATGGCAACACAACTTGTTATTTCATTTCCTTTTTCACCAGGAAGTTAGCGCCTTGTAGATGCCGATACCATTCCTACTTGTAATGCATAATAACAATTATCTTTTCTTGCATTGTGTACCTCCTCTTCTCTACTTTAGGTTTGTGAGTCATGTACCACATGATGTCCTTTATAGTAATACCTCCAGAATATCTTTACATGAGCATTTGAAGTCAACCTTAGAGTATGTGCATCTATCTTTTCCTCTTCGAGGTGATGAAATATCTATTAGATTATGGCCTTAAATTCCAACTGTACTCATTAAAGTACACATGATTATTTCATTATTCCCTTGTTTGAGTTATATTTCACATATATCCCTCCTATCATATATGAATATATGTCTTCACAGACCATCAAATGTGTGAGGAAGCTAATCCAAGGAGAACTATTATTCGAGGAGGTGAAATTACGAGGAGGCCAACACGATGAAGATCCAATAAAGAACCATCAATGCCGGTGATAAAGCAAGAAGAGATGTCATTTGAGGGAGTTGAGGTGGATGAGTTGTAGCGTAAAAATATCGAAGTATATAATATCCTGCACTACTATGTGAAGAGGCCATACTGTAGTGTTGTTATTCTTTGAATTCCTCCCTAACTACCATTGCTGTAACCATAAGAAAGAGGAGGAGGGCATTGGAGTAATCAAGAAAACACCATATGATTTATTTTGCATTCGAGATCCATACCCTTCAAGGGAGCTTGTGTTGCTCTGCTATCAAACACAGAGTCCCCTCTCACACCTATATTGATGGAACCCACTGAATGCATTGAATCTATCATGGTGTCATAATGTCATTCGAATGCTACCCTTGTGTTATATGTATGTTGGATAGGGGTAGCAGTCTATCTACTATGTAGGTTTTGGACCTGACATTAGGCTTAGAATATATAGTACACGTGCACTTGTATGTTGATACATATATCCTTGTCTATACCGTTGCTCTTCAAATCTTCCCGCAAGTATCAGTAACACCATCTCTTGTTACATGATTTTGAATTTAATTGGAAAATGGAGTCATCGCCATCATTATAACAAGGTAAAAGCATCAATTGAATTTCATTAAGTATTGTGCATCCTCTTTTTAAGTTACATTAAAAAATGAAAAATCACAAAAGTTAAAAAAATTAGTTTTCCCGCTGGTCCTCTTAATAGCCACAACAATTATTCTTGTAGGATCAAATATTGACTGAATATAGCTTATTAAGTAGTTGTCATATTACCACATAGTCGGAGGGAACTAATTGCCATAGTTGGTTGATTATTGCAGCAATCCTCTAAGCGAAGAAATTCACTCTGTTTGATTGCCCAAGTAAGATCACGTCCCAACAAAAATTAGACTATTGAACAAAATCTCGGCTTCTCCGTTGATTGTTGTGAATCTCAGCGATCAAAACCCACTCCCTCGAACAAACTATATATGAGGAAGTTGATGATTTGCTTTCTAAAATAACTTGTTCAGACGCCGCCCATGAAGCTCACTCCATACCGGAAACATTTTTTCATTTCATCAATGTACTCTAATCTCCTTGATTAAATATTTATTCATTATCTTATGGGTTGGAGTTTTCACCACCTTTCAATATTGCAATCTCATTAATTGCATGCTTTAAGAAATGTTCCCTCGTCACATTTGTTGAATGTCTTCTCCAACAAACAACTTCAATGACCTTTTGACTTTACTCTCTTTGTAATGTCTTCTTCCTTGGAACTTTGCCCGAAACGTAGTGAATTAAGCAGGGTAAGAAATATCGCAATATTAGCAACGATATATCAGTGATACATCATTATCGACATGGGACCAATATCAGTATCGACATATGGCGATATATACTTTTTTTCGGGTCCTTCCTTCACAAGAGTGTGTCGATATGGGCGATACTTAGGTGATATATCGCCGATATATCATTGAAATATCGTATCGACACCATATCGATATGTTTTTTTTAGGGGGAGACACTCTTTGGTGTTCGCCCCAGCCAAGTATATAAATAATAAAACGAAAGCGGTAAATACAAAAAGAGGGTGGCGGTGGGGGAAAAAAGAGAGGAAAAAAACACAGGAAAGAAAAGCCAACGCCCCAGCCCTATATAGGACACCAGCCCAAGACAAAAAGACCCAGCCGTCTACAAAATATACCAGTCACCAATAAGGCGATTGCACAGAATAAGGATATTCTCCCTTTTCCTACTAGTCCTACCATGTCCGCTTTCCTCAAATCCAATCCGGCCTATATTATCTAGTAGAGTAGGCAGATGTTAATAGTTTGGGGGCTTTTCTGACCGCAGCAGACTCGGACTAAGCAAGGTAGTACGCCCGGAGAATATAGCATCGTTCCTTCCCAACCAGACGCACCACAGCCGCGCAATGAGCGCCAAGAGATCCCGCCTAGCCCTGTTCCTGTTGATCCAAATAAGCTCGCAGAGAGCAGAGAGGTTGTCTGCGTTCGCCCAAGGCACATCGTCCCAGATCCCACGCACCATCTGGCACCCGAAGAATAGGTGATCAATAGTTTCGTCCTCCGAATTACAAAGAACACAGGTGGCACTGAAGTTGTCGAAAATTCTAGCACAACGATCGCGCGTCATCAACCTCCGTCGGCGAAGGAGCCAAAGGAAGAATCCAATGCGCTCCGGAAGCCGCAATCCCCAGAAGACTCCACAGTCACGCATAAGAAGAGACGCATCGGTAGGAGGTGGAGAGAGCAATGCCCGATAAGCCTTCCGCGTGGAGAAGGGGCCGTCCTTCCAGCACCAATGATCCATGCACTCATTCGGCGTAGCAGCGTCACGGAGGGCATCTAATAACGAAACAAAATCGTCCACCCGCTGATCCGAGAAATTCGCGGAGAATCGTGGACACCAGCACCCATCCAACCAACAATCAGCAACGGTCGCATTTGTATGAGATGCTAATGCAAACAAGCGCGGAAAGCGCACCTGCAAAGGGCCACCACCCGACCAATTATCCATCCAAAACTTGAATGAGTCTCCCTTTCCCAATACCGGAGTAAAAAGCGCAGCATTCCTTGCAAAGGCGTCCAACACACTATGCCAAAATGGAGAGTGATGAAGGTTTTGTGCCCCCGCGTCATCCCCAACCTATCGACGCCCAAGAACTCCCTGAGGATAGAGATAAAGAAATTAACATCCTTCCCCCAAATTCTACTTACCCACTTGAGTAACATAGCATCGTTCCCCACGTCCAATCTCCGCACACCCAGACCACCGTCAAGGCCTTAAATGTCGGTTTCGGTCACCATTTCGGTACCGACCAAAATAGAATTTCGATGGAATTTCAACCGAAATTTCGGTCATTTCGGTCATTTTTTGTACTAGGACCCCCATATTTCGATCATTTTGGTCATTTCGGTCGAATTTCGATTTCGATTGGATATCGATATTCGACAGAAATTCGACCGAAGTTCGCTAAAATTTGAGGCCATGGTCCACCGTATCGCTTAGGCAAAGTAACCTCAGCCCAAGCGACAAGATGGAGGCCCCTACCCTCCACCCCCTTCTTTCCCCAGAGAAAACGACGCATACAACGTTCGATCCGCATTCGAACCCCTACCGGCATACGACGAATAGAGAGAGCGTAGAGAGGGATAGAGGAAAGCACCGACTTGAGAAGAACAAGATGCCCCCTCTAGATAGCAAAGCCGCCCGCCAACCAGCAAGGCGTGATTGCACGCGCTCAATAATCAAACGCCAATCCCGGACTTTGACCCGACCCACCGCCAAAGGCAAGCCAAGATACTCAATTGGAAGCTCACCAGGAGGAGAACCGAGCATCTGACCGCATTCCTCCGCCTCCGCAACCGAGAGGCCGAAGGGAACTACCTTGGATTTTGAGCCATCAATCGTCAACCCCGACAATTCGCTGAAAAGGGCAAGGGTGGTCGCCATACCAGAGACCTCCGCACAGCCACCCTCAATAAAGCAGATTGTATCGTCCGCAAATTGGATCAAGGGCACGCAAACATCGCCCTTATGAAAACCGTTAGAAAGCCCAGCGTCGATAACGCGGTCCACCATACGCGCGAGAACGTCCGAGGCCAACACAAAAAGGAGGGGCGCGAGGGGGCAGCCCTGGCGCACCCCCTCCTTGGTTGGAAGAAACCACCAACCGCCCGACCATTGATCAGCACAGAGAGGGAAGCGGTGGTGACGCATCTACGCATCCACGAAATCCATAGATCAGGGAAGCCACGCCTTCTTATAACCAACCATAGAAACCGCCAATCCAGGCAATCGTATGCCTTAGCGAAATCAATCTTCCAGAGTACTCCCTTCTTATGCTCATTTTTCCAATCAACGACCAGTTCGGAGGTAACCACAATGCAGTCCGCAATCTGTCTACCCTTAATGATGACAACCTGAGCTGGAGAGATAAGAGAGTCTAAGACCCGAGCCAGGCGAGTGGCTAAGACTTTCGCCACAATCATGTAAATGCCATTGGAGACAGAGATAGGCCGATAGTCCTCAATACGCTGCGCCACCGAGGTTTTAGGGATCAAGACAATATTTGCCCTATTAAGACGATCAAAGCCAAAGTTGCCCGCACAAAATTCCGACACCACCTCCAAAACATCGCCGGCCACCAACTCCCAGAAGTCACGATAGAACGCGATCGAAAAGCCATCGAGACCCGGTGAAGAATCAACATTTAAGGCCCACACGTCCTCCTTAGTCTCCTCCAAAGAAATAGGACGAATTAGAAGCGAAGAATCAAAGGCCGAAAGAGGAGGCGCACCAAGGCCCAGCCAGCGCCACGTACGTGGAGAGCGAGACGTAGAGAAGCGCGTGAAGTGATCCACAATGGCGCTCCCCATTTCCCATTCCCCAGTATAGTGAACATCATTAACAGAGATACCCCGCATCAAATTGAAGCGATTTCTATTACTCGCCACACGGTGAAAGAAGGCCGAATTCGCATCACCCTCTTTGAGCCATTTTAGGCGCGACCGTTGCCGCCACTCAATGTTTCTTTTCTTGTCCTCAGCCTCCACCCGAGTCTGAGCAGAGAGTCGCTCCTGAAGCTCCTCAGGCAGGAGGTCCCGCTCGTTCTCCGTCGAATCAAGACGCATGATTATTTCCTCAGCCGCCGCACGATCAGTAATACACGCCAACCTAGAATCCTTCTTGAAGCCCGCAAGCACCTTGCGCAACGAGGCAAGCTTTTGGTCAAGTCTTCGAGCTGCTGAGCCCATAACCGGAGCATTAGTCCAATGGTCCTGCACCACCTCCTTGAAGTTAGGCTCCAACAACCAACATTTCTCGTAGCGGAAAGACCCCGAGGCCGATGGCCTTCGCCGGACTCCCAAACAATGGGGGAGTGGTCAGAGAAAGAAAGGGGGCGAGAAGACACCGCGCACAGGGGAAAGGACTCCAACATCTTCCCAGAGGCCAAAAAGCGATCGATTCTGGAGCGGTAAGAATTATTCCTCCATGTGTAGCAAATATCATAAGGTACCAGGCCCTGTAAGGCGAGTTCATCCAGAATCTCTATAAAATCAAGCGACCCCGGATCTTGGCCACCCCTGCCCCGAGGGCGATCGAAGGAGTGAATCGTGACATTGAAGTCGCCCCCCAGTAGCCAAGGGAGCCTCCCAAACAAAGAGGCTGCCGCACGAAGGTCCTCCCATAACTCCTTCCGCAAAACATGGCACGAAGGTGCATAAATACAAGAAAATACCAAGGGCTCACTCGAATCAGTCCGATTCAACGCCACCGAAATCATACGACGCCCCACCAGAATCGAGTTGAAAGAGAACATAGCAGAGCGCCACGCTACGAGGAAACCCCCCGCCGAACCCAACGCGTCCACCGCACGGAACTCGTCCAAAGAGCCTGCACCAAAGGAGCGCCACATGGTATCATTCATGCCTCGCAATTTCGTTTCCTGAATAAGAACATCACAACACCATTCCGAGAACCGCGAACCCAAGGAGCGACGCTTGTCAGGCTCCCCAAGTCCCCTAACATTCCAAGAAAGAACCTTCATTAAAGACCTTCATCAGCTCCCTCAAGACCACAGAGTCCAGCGGCTTCCGCCACAGCCTCCCGCTGAGCTGCACAAGAATGCTTCACCTAAGATTCCTGCCGGTAGATATTGCGTCTCCTGTAGCTCTTCCCGAAGCGCCTATCAGAAAGGCCTCCCTCGCTGCAAGCAACCACCGAGTTCGAGAAAGCCTCAAGGGAGAAAACAACAGCCAAGTCCGAAGAAGCCCGCATAGGGGTAGCAATAGGAGCCGAAGCCGAGTGCTCCCTCCTCGCGACAGAATGGTCCCACGTTTCCTCGATGTGGATCCGGGTCAAGTCCACACCAGAATCGGGCAAGATAGTCCAGGTATTCAGAATAGAAACCCTCGACCAAGATCCAAATTTGAGGGATCCGCCATCCATCACGTGCGTAAGATCCGGCATAGAATCCGTCATAGAATCCGAGTAGCCCAAAAGCAGCGCATGCGCCGACACAACGGATCGAGAATGAAGTAAGTGATCCACCTTGGACTCCCTAAATTCGGAGAATCCAGGAGAAGCAGGCGAGGGGCACGGGGCGCGAAGAGGCACGTCGAGGGTGCCCGAAGCGTCATGCAAGGGGTCTGATGCTTCGGGAAAATCATCAAAACGTGCCACCTGGCAAGCCGAAGGCGAAGCGTCATGCCCAGGCCTCGAAGCGACAGGACCGGGAAACAACGCCACCTGGTCAGGCACCGCCGCCGGCGTAGGGACGACGATGGAGAGCTCCACTTTGAAGCACCACCGGCCAACCTTGAGGGAACCTAAGAATAACTTGCCTGGCGCATCAGAGAGAAAACCCGTGCTGCACTCGAAAAGAACCCTAGTAACCTTCCAATCAGCCTCCGGCGCAAGACCATCATCCACGACCGCCAAGATCTCCCCCCATCGACGGAATGCCTTACCGAGGCAGGGGACAGTCCTCGATAGGAAAGGAGCACCACGAATCTCCGCCACACACACCTCCGTGGCTGCAGAAGCCCCATCCGCCACGCGTGTCACCCTCCAAACAACGTCATCGGAGGGCCAATTTCGCAACAACCTATCCTGTTGCTCCGGGGATAATCCTCGTACACAACACTGAGAAGAGTCCAAAAGAATAAAGTCCCCACGGAAGAGGGGACCCAAGAAGACACCAAGATGCGAGCTTACAGCATCCCAGTCCACGTTGCACCGACGAGCCACCCCTACAGCCTCCACGCGCCTGTCGACGTCAGGCACCCCCTTCCCAAACGCCTCCTTCCCATGCAACACTTCCCCATGCACGTTCTCACGTAGCATGGCCTCCTCCAGCGACGAAGCAGCCCCCGCCGACTCCAGTCCACCCGCGGCAACACCAACACCCACCACTTCGTCCGCGCCAGGAACAACCACCTTAACACCCGCATCGAGAGAACCACCTCCCGACGAACAGGATGGAGGAGCCACCACCCTAGCGACATTGCTCACCTCCCGCCAGGTAACAGAACCGGAACGCGGCGAACGAGAGCCCGACATGCTTTGCGCCGGCCCCGAAGCGGAGGTCACCCCTGGCCGGGAAGAGCGGCGACCACGAAGGAGCCAACATGAAGCATAGCGGTGACCCGTCCTCCCGCATGCATAGCAGCGAGGTGGAAGAGAACAGAGGGATGTCAGATGACCCCGCTCGCCACATCGGAAGCATCACTTTCCAGGCTTCTTATGCGTAACTTGCACCCAATCTCCTGCCGCGGCCCGCTTCTCGTTCGTAGCTTCCCCACTCCTAGGCCCGACAGCACCCTCGAAGAGCACTCCCTTCCCTTTCTCCGCATCCCCACCTGAGAGGGCATCGCCATGAGGGTCGAACGCGTCCCCTCGAGTCGCCTTCCCTCTCCACCAATGCTCCACGCCTTCACAGTCCATCCTTCGCCCTCTAGTACGCGATCTTTCCGAGGTTCTTATGAGAGAGAACCCACTTTGACATCCCTATGAGAGAGATCCATCTTCAAAGATCTCACCATATCCATATGTTGTCGATATCGTTATTTCCTACCTTGGAAGAGAGTCGCTATTTATTAGGAATGATTTAGTTGCTTTGTCCATCTCCTTCTTCTTTAGTGGTTCTTGGTTCCAACATAAATCTTGCACTCCCACAAAGAAGTCTGAGACCATATGACTTGAAATTCTATATCTCGTGCTCACTCCTCAAAGTGTTCCACATTTGTTGTTTCTCTCTGTTGTGCTTTGAACATCACGTGGATATTGGAAATAATCATCAAAATTAGACAGAATGTTTGAATTCTTTTTTAAACATCGATTTAATGAATTCCTTTCCTCTTCTTACATTCTCCTTAATTTTTCTTAGTATATATATCAGATAACTAAACATTATTTTAGTCTCGTGTTTTAACCTCTTCCAATCCTCTTCCTATGAAAATCACATTAAGGCTTCGACTTGTTACCACCATGAGTAATAACAATACCTTCATCCAGTCTCTCCAACAATAGTATGCTCAACATTAAAATCATATTTAGTTCGGAAGGAGAAGACATCATCATCATTCTGTAATAACAATGAAAGAACATATTAAATCCTATGCAAGTATCCCGGTGGTCTAGGATGTCTATGCAAGGACCTTACTTCGTTACTCGTCCAATTATGGATATGAAACATATTATTTGACACATAAGTATAAGAGTATGACAACTAACACTGATTTATGTACAATTAATCTTAATCAACATTGATGTGTGTGGCTCTGTGGTTTGGGATTTGATCCATATTTTGAATTAGGTGATCAATCTCATCATAATTAACTATCTTTTTAGTTGTCAAGTCTGCAAGATAGGAAGATAAGTACAAGCATGATACTTAGTGGATCTGAGTTGTGTGTGTGTATATATTTGAAACATGGCTTCGGGAACATGGACCGGTCTTTTATTTTTAAACGTATCTTTTTGGTGTGATAAGAAAATTCCTAGTCAAATGAAATTTATTGCAAAACACATGTGAGACCTGCTATTCTTCTTTATGGATCATAATGTTGGCATGTGAATCAGAGACATGTGCAGAGAATGATACTAGCATAAATGAAAATGCTAAGGTGGATGCTTGGTCATACACAAAGATTGGATTCGGAATAATGTGATCAAAAGAGAAGTTGGTGTAGCTCTGATAGAGGATAAGATGAGAGAAAACCACTTAAGATGGTTTGGTCATTTGCAAAGAAGGTTGGTTGATGCACCAGTTAGAAGATGCGAGATGTGGGATTTTGAGCTGGCTAAGATAGGGCGAGTAAGGCATAAGAAGTGTTGGAATGAGACTATTTGAAGGGGTCTTAGTTATTTGGATTTAAGCCCGAGAATGATCCAAAATAGACCTGAATGGAGGCAAAAAATCCATGTAGCCTACAATACTTAATTGTGGGAAAAGGCTTTGTTGTTATTGTATCTTTTTGGTGTGATTTTATATTCCTGTCCAAGCAATTATGAGATGCTAGCCAGCAAGACTTTGAGAGATCACTTTGGAAGAGAAGGGTAACTAGTCCGGTGATACTTGAAATACACCATCATGAAGTCTTGCCTTCTTACTGAATTATCCAAATAAACATAAATTTTTTATTTTTTGGGTGCAAAATGACCAGTCTCCACTCTGGTGACACTTGATATGTACCACTCTGAAGAGCAATCTTTACTTTTATCGAGGTTAGGACAAAGATATCCACATTTTTCAATTTATAATGCATGCTGACACATATAGGTTTATCAAGGTAGTATGTTGCAAACTGACTTTGTCGCTGACACAAGGTTCTTGAGGTGATCTTGAAATCTCTGCATCCTTAAAATTCATAGGATCGGATCTTAGATTGAGTCTTTGAGATGTTAATCCATCTACCTTAAGCAAACTTTTATTTTTTCATCAATGAAATGCATATTGATTGCTTAGATTGTAGAATTTAACCATGGAAAAATATAATCGCACATATCTGATATTACAGAGATTTTGTTCAAGTCATGAGGCCTTTTAGAAAAACAATAGCCGGTGTAAAGGATCACATAGCCCTGTCATAACAAAGCCGCTTTATGACAAAAAGTGTGCTTATATAGCTCTCAATTTGTTTTACAAACTCGAATATTGACATAATGTAGTTTATAATGGAAGTTTTCAAGATGGCTTCTTCAGGATTTTTTCAGTTTTTATGAAGAGATTTCTTTTAAAATTTTTACAATAATTTGGTAGGAATTTTTGAAAATTTGATATGTTACTATTGTATACCTACTTAATTGTGGGAAAAGGCATTGTTGTTGTTGTTGATATTGTATACGTAAGTTTTATGTGTGTGTATGTGTGTTGTGTGCATTTGTCTGTGATTTTTAAGTATTGCTTTTTAAATTAATGGTTAGAAGAAGTGTATAATGGATGTGTTATCTCCCATGTTTAATTCAAGATACGTCCTCATAGTCTTCACTGAGCATGAGGAGTACGAAAAAATGAAACAATGCCGAATGGATAGGATAAGTAGAGAATTCATCAGAATGAATAGAGAAAAGAAGATATGGAGTTAGAGAATGCAAATGTAGAACTAGCATTCTTTCGAGAACTGGATATAGGATGGATACACTCTTTTTCCACTTTGAAGCCATCCATTGATTCAACAAGGTTGAGAAATCTGGGTTTCGGATGAGAGAGCTTGTTGGGAGGAATCTTGTGAATAATATGCAACTTATCAGGAATTCTTATGAACTTCTCCTTCAAAAGAGAAATTGATCATAGTCGGGCATGCTATATCTGGATAATCTTGCGTTGATTGGTGGAAGAATAGGATGGACATCAGTAATTTTTAGTTTCTCGTTACTGCAAGAGTCCTCGAGGACTTCTAACACAGTGTTGGGAGGTTTCGATTGAATGTCATCATTGGAGATTTTAGTTGCTGGAATCACAGAGGACTTCTAACACAGTGTTGGGAGGTTTCGATTGAATGCCATCATTGGAGATTTTAGTTGCTGGAAATTGGAATCATTTTTTTTTGGGAGTGCGTTATCTAAGTTGCTGGCTCATGGTTTAGGTTTTGTCATCGATGAGTCTTTTTGGTCAACTTAGGTTTTGGTCTCTATGAAGAAGAATGTGTCACATTCCTCTATGAAGGATCTTTGTTTGTGAAATTGAGGTCTATAGAGATATATTATTTACTTCTGTATCTTTCTTGTATTTTTCTTTTTTGTTGGACTTTTTATGTATTTTATCTATAGGTTACTCTCCTATATAAGAGAGCCTAGGGCAGATGGAATAAACAAGTTTTCTCATTTTCCCAACATGGTATCAGAGCGACGGTCCTAGACCGGAGTTCTCGAGCCAAACCCTAACCCTAGCCTCCACACGCGTCGCGTGCCGCCTCGCGCTGCCTCGGTCCTGCACACGCAGCGTCGACGATCTGTTGTGCGTCGCCTCCTGGGCACGCCTGTGCACACGCCTGCGCATGCATTCGCGCATCTCCTTGCGCCGCCTCCTGCATGCCTGCGCGTAGGAACAACCGCGAGCCTGTGCGCCGTCTCCTGCGCGCTGCATCTCCAGTGCGCGTAGAAATCGCAACACTCGCGCATCTGCGCGCCAGTGCACACACATCTGCGCGTGCATCTGCGTGATCCTCCGCGCGCACATCTGCTCGAGTGTGCGTGTGCGTGCCCTTGACGTGATCCTGCACGCGCATCTGCGCGTACGTCTACGCGTATGATCTCTGTGCGTGTGCAGCCCTAGGCTAGCACGCGTGCAACTCCCGCCTCGTTCCGCGGGCGTTTCCAGATTGATGTGTTTGGTTGCTTGCGTCTACACATGCAACTAAACCCATCAATGTCCGTGTAGACAAAATCATCTATTCATTCCACTCCCCTAGTCTTCCTATTTTATAATGTCAGAAAGCAAGGCAGATATTTCATCCATAGGCGCCTTCAGAGGTCCAGGGCCTATTGTGAAGATGGATGGTTCAAACTATGAACTGTGGGCCATGCAGTTCATGAGCATGATGAAGTCAACCGGTAAGAAGCACATTCTTACTGAGGAAGAGCCCGCTGAGAAGACATGGGTTAATGCCTCTTGGGAGGCAGATGATGCATATGCCAAAGTCTGACTTTCCGGAACATTAGCAATTGAGATTGCTAATGATATTCTCCATCAGCCCACTGCTAAAGTAATATGGGACATTTTGGCTGCTACCTACTCAAAGGCAAAGAATGAGATGAAGATTCTACAACTTCAACATGACATTTTTACAATCAAGCAGAATGGATGGCCTCTCCACTCATTGTACACGTCTTTACATGGAATGTTTGAGAAGCTTTATAGTTTCATGCCTCTTACAACCACTCCAGAGCAACAGAAGACCTATCGGAATGCCACTATGGTGGGTGTTTTCTTTGCTGCCCTTGATCCAGAGTACGAGGCAGCACGTTCCCAGATCTTGGCGGATTCTACTATTCCTCCTATGGAGGAAGCTTTTCATAGGCTGAGCCGTATCACTGTCCCTTCGTTTGCTACGAATTAGACCACCTCAGCCATGGCAACTAATCGAAGTCGAGGAAGTCATTATCAGTTCCGTGGACGTGGACCTCGGTGCAGAGGAGGCCGAGTTCGGCCATCATGTACTTTTTGTCATCGTTCTGTACACACTGAAGACACATGCTATTCTAAGCACGGGTTTCCTGCTTCTTACGAGTCGCTGAACAGATCGAGCCCCCATCTGCTTCATGTATGGATCAACGCTTTGATGATCTTGTAGCCCATCTGAGGGGCCATCATTCCTCCATCTGGTCCCGTTGCATCAGCACCGACTTCTGAGAGTCACTCCGACGTTGCCGCATTTGCATCTGTATCCACCAGTACATTAGGTAGCACCTATGCATTCACTAGCAGTAGTGGATCAGATACTTTATAGTGGATTATGGACTCTGATGCCACACTTTATCTGTGTAGTGATCAAGGTCTACTTACAGGACACAGACAGATTTCTCCAGGTCGTACTGTGGTTATTGCTAATGGAACACGTTCCACGATTACTGGTCAGGGGGAGATTAGACTGACACCATCCATGCATCTCAAGAATGTGTTACATGCACCTGATTTTTCGATGAATTTGTTGTCCATTAGCCAACTTTCAAAGGATTTACATTGTAGAGTAATTTTTGATCCATCTTCTCTTGTTTTTCAGGACATCCTTACAGGCAACGTGATTGGGCGTGGTTATGAACAAGGCGGCCTCTATCGCCTTAGTCCGACTTCCTATGTTGGAACCTCTTCTCTACCTGCTGGATCCATCTCCCCATTACTGTGGCACCTGTGCTTTGGACATCTACTACTTCAGAAATTGTGTCATGTGTTACCCCAGATTTCACCTCACACGTCCATTCAATGTGAGGCTTGTCAGTTGGGAAAGCATCATCGGTCTACCTTTCCCAGTCGTCAGTGTCGGAGTAGTACCTCCAATTTTGAGTTATTTCATGTCGATATCTGGGGTCCTAGTCGTGTTCCTGATCATCAGGGACTCATGTTTTATATAGTTATTGTAGATGATTTCTCTCGTGTGTCGTAGGTCTTTTTGTTAAAGAATAAATCTGAAGTGGGGAATATTATCATCAATTTCATTAATGAAGTTCGTAATGTTTTTTCTGCATCTGTTAAAATTGTGAGAAGTGATAATGCCTAGAATTTTGTATTCATACCCTATCCAGTTATTTTTCATCTCAAGGGATCATCCACCAAAGATCCTGCGCCTATATTTCCCAACAGAATGGGGTTGCTGAAAGAAAACATCGTCATTTACTTGATGTCACCAGGTCGCTTCTTATACAAAGTCATGCCCCTCATTCTTTCTGAGATGTTCTTACGACATGTTATCTCATTAACCGTATGCCGTCATCTGTCTTAGGTGAGAAGATTTCTTTTTCTCTTGTTTTTCTTGACAAGGAATTATTCTCTTACTCCTCGTGTGTTCGACTCGGTCGTTTTTGTCCACCAGTTGTCTCCCGAGACCGACAAGCTCTCTCCTGGGGATGTCAAGTGTGTCTTCGTCGGTTACTCAAGAACGCAGAAGGGGTACGAGTGCTATGATCCATTGCGCAGGAGGTATCTAGTTAGTGCTGATGTTACCTTTTTCGAATTCGTTATGTACTTCTCATCTACAGGTGATCTGTTGGTATCCTCTGACACTACTGATGCTATATACATGCCACCACCACCACCACCGACACCCCTACCACCTCCATCGCTACCATCTCCTACACCTGTTACTGTGCCTGTTTCACCATTGCCATTCCACTATACTCGTAGGCCTGCTTCTGCTCATGGTCACCGCTCATCATCTAGCTCGCTTGAGGCATGTTATGAAAATATTACTATTGATGGATCTGATGATCTTCCTGAGCAGGATGTGTTACAGAGGTCAGATGAGGAGACATGTGATTTAAATGTACCTATTGCTCTACGAAAGCGGAAGCGGAGCTGTGCGTCATATCCTATAGCATTTTAGAATTCAGGAACTTTGTGATTGCATTGTCAGTAGTGGATATTCTACGGAATTACCAAGATGTGCTGAAGGATAGTCGATGGCGTCTAGCCATGGAGGAAGAAATGGCATCTCTTCAGTCCTGAGGCACCTGGAGCCTTGTTCCTGCACCTGCTGATGTGACAGTTAAGCAGAATGCAGATGGCAGCATTGACATATACAAGGCACACCTTGTTGCTCGTGGCTTTACACAGACATATGGGGTGGATTATCTTGATACATTCTCACCGATTGCACGCCATTCCACCGTACGGATCCTTCTTTCGGTTGCAGTTACTCATGATTGGCCCCTATACCAATTAGATGTGAAGAATGCATTCTTATACGGTGACTTACAGGAGGAAGTCTACATGCAACAACCACCTGGTTTTACTGTTGAGGGTGAGTGTCCTAAGGTGTGCAGACTTCATAAGGTTATCTATGGCCTTAAGCAGAGCCCCGGAGCTTGGTTCCAGAAGCTCTCGGACCTGTTTGAGAAACAGGGGTACAAACATTCTAATGAATCATTCCTTGTTCGTATAAAAGGCACCCGGAGGTATTATTGTAATTATGATGTATGTAGACGATATTCTGATTACAGGCAATGATGAATAGGGAATTCAGAGGGCAAAAGAAATGTTGGGTCGTGAATTCGTCACCAAGGATGTTGGAGTTCTCAGATATTTTCTGGGACTGGAGTTTGCCAGAAATCCTCATGGGTTGGTAATGACCTCGAGGAAATATGTCACTGATCTGTTGAGTGAAACATGAATGCTTGGCTGCCGACCTGCCACTACACCTATGGACCCCAGTATGAAATTATATGATGATGATACTGATGAGGTGGATAGGAGAAGATACAGAGAGCTAGTGGGCAAATTTCTCTATGTTACCATTACCAGGACCGATATCTCCTTTGCTGTGAGTCGAGTAAGCCAGTTCATGGAGCAACCACGTCAGGTACACATGGATGCCATACATATGATACTCAGGTACCTTAAGTCATCTCCAGGGGCGGGTCTGCTGTTTAAGAAAGACAAGGAGGTTACTATCTCAGCATGTGCAGATGCAGATTACGCAGGGATAAGAAGTCCACCACTGGGTTTGCTGTGTATGTTGGAGATTCTCTAGTCTCATGGAAAAGTAAGAAGCAAACGGTCGTAGGAAAGTCTAGTGCTGAGTCAGAATATAGGGCTATGGCCCAGGTCAGTACAGAAATGATGTGGGTGAAGGTTGTGCTTACAGACCTATATATAGAAGTCTCGCTCCCTATGACTCTGGAATGTGGCAATCATGCGGCTCTATTCATTGCAAATAATCCAGCATTTCATGAACGAACCAAGCACATTGAGGTTGATTGTCATTTCATACTTGATATGATTCAGAAGGGGTTTATTGTTACATCTCATGTTAGTTCAGAGGATCAAACTGCGAACATTTTTACCAAGGCATTACTTTGAGGGCCGTTCCAGAAGTGTTCGTCCAAGCTGAGCATGATTGATATCTATGCTCCTCCACCTTGAGGGGGGTGTAGAGATATATTATTTACTTCTGTACATTTCTTGTATTTTTCTTTTTTGTTGGACTCTTTATATATTTTACCTATAAGCTACTCTCATATATAAGAGAGCCTAGGGCGGATGGAATAAACGAGTTTTCTCATTTTCCCAACAAGGTCTATAGAAATGATTCAACGTCAACGCGAAAGCGGCTGAAACTGTCACTATATTTGACATTCTTAAGAAAATCCTACCAAGAATGGTTACAGATGGTTTTGAATCAAACCTTTTGAGTCCTTCTCGAGCATGACAATTTATGGAAATTGGACTTCCCGAAGGGATATGGTTACATCCTCGTGGGTTCTCTTCAATTTCTTAAAACCATGGTAATCAATTTTATTGATTCGATTTGGAATCTTTCATATATCAAAGTGGGATATTATTTTGATAGAATATCCATCATTCGAAAGGATGCGGTTGAAGTCCTCTTACCAAGAGTACATTTTTCAAATGGTGCAACTCGAGGACAATCTATTTGTTATGGCATTGTGTTTGTTATTCTCATTCCTTGGACTTCTCTTAAGTTTACATATGTCCTTAAATTTAGAGTAGGCCAAAAAATGCTCAAAAGATTTTAGAAAAGAAAGATGAAGAGAGATCTTCTTGAACTTTTTTTCCAATTGGTGATAGGGAATAATTTTTTTCTTATATTCTTCTTGATGGGCCGTTAAGACGACCATTGAGGGAGTTAACAGCTTACGAACATGAGTTAATAAGCAACAACAACAAATCCTGTTCTCACATTAAGTAGGGTCGGCTACATGGATTCTTTGCCTCCAATCAGATCTATCTTGGGTCATTCTCCGGTTTAGATTCAAAAAATTAAGATCCATTCGGATAGTTTCATTCTAACATTTCTTGAGCCTTCCTCATCCGCTCTTAGCTGGCTCAATATCCCAAAACTCGCATCTTCTAACTGGTGCATCAACCGACCTCTTTTGTAAATGGTGAAACTGTCTTAAGCAGTTTTCTCTCATCTTATCTTCTATTGGAGCTAAACCAACTTTCCATCTGATCACATCTAATATGGTCTTTACGTGTATGTTATTGTAATACTCTGTACATGTCTATAGTTCACAGACCAACATTCTGTTCCATAGAGCACAACATGTCTCACACGTGCTTTGTAAAACTTTCATTTGATTTTCAAAGGGAATTTCTTATCACATAAAACACCAGAGGCTCCTCTCCACTTTAGCCAACCTGCATTATTCTATGAGTAACATCTCCATTGATTTCCCCATCATGTTGCAAAATAGATCCCAAGTATCTAAAGGAATCTTTCTTCTGAATGTTATCGTCATCAATCTTCACCTCGATTTCTTTACTGCTGCTTTCATCAAATATGCACTTCATACATTTAGTTTTAAGCTTACTTATACAAAATACTTTAGTCTCTAATGCATGTCTCCAAACCTCAAGCTTCTCATTTACTCCATCTCTAGTTTCATTAGTCAACACAATATCATCAACGAATAATACACCAAGATATCTCATCCTGAATGTGAATAGTCAACTCGTCCATAAACAAAGTAAAGAGGAATGGGCTTAAAGCATATCCTTGATGTAGTCCGATGCTAATGTCAAAATAGTCAGTCTTCCCAGATTGAATCCTTACACAAGATGAAGCCACATCATATATATCCTTTATAAGGTTAATGCATAGGACATGCACTTGTCACTTCTCCAAAACTCTCTATAATGTCTCCAGTGAGATAAAATCATAAGCTTTCTCCAAATCAATAAAAATCATATAGAAGTTTTTCCTTTTAGATCTATAAATCTCCAATGTTCTCCTCAACAATTGATGGCTTCAATAGTTGAGCGACATGGCATGGATCCAAATTGATTTTCTTTTACTTTGGAAACTTGCCTTAACCTTCTTTCAGTCACATGTTTCTAAAATTTCATAGTATGACTCGTTAGCTTGATACCGTTGTAATCCAAACAATTTTGAATGTTCCCGTTATTTTTATTAAGAGGCACCATGATGCTTCCTTTTCATTCTTCAGGCATTTTCTTGATTCGCCAAATAACATTGAATAAATTTGTCAGCCAAGTCAATCCACATTCACCTAGAACTCTCTATACTTTTATAGGAATGTCACCAAGTCCTACTCCTTTCTCAGGTTTCATAACCTTCAAAGCCTCGACTACTTCTTTTGTATTGTCTATAGCTTGCACGATTCAAGTAACTTTCACTACTAGCTAGATCTCCCAAAGTGATGTCTTTATTTCCTTCCTCAAATAAAAAAACTTATGAAAATATTGCTTCAATCTAGTCTCTATATCTTTTTGAGTAACAAACATGTACCCTTCCTCATCCTTAATGCATCTCACTTGAGAAAGATTTTTGGTCTTTCTTTCTATTGCTTTGGCCAATATGAATATATCCTTCTCCCCCCTTAGAATCAAGATTTTTGTACAAAATCTCATAAGCTTTTGACTTAGCTTCACTTATATTCTTTTTTGCTCCCTTCTTCGCTATTTTGTAGTTTGTGATAGTTTCCTTTGTTCGATCCTTATACATAGATTTAAAGTAAGCCTTTTTAATTTTAAGCTTCTCTTGCACCCCTCCACCACCAAGTTTCCTTTTAGCCTGGAACTCCTCCCTTTGACTCACCTAACATCTCCTTGGCAACTCTTCGAATACAAGATGCTACCGCCTTCCACAACTTGTTTGTACATCTGTTACAATCCCAAGATAAGTCTTCTAAAATCCTCACCCTAAAGCTTGATTTTCTCAATTGAAGATTCCACCGCCTAGTTCTAGTGATATCAGGAACCATCTTTTTCATTATCAACTCTTTTATATGCACATCCATGACTAACAAGCGATGTTGAGTTGTCAAACTCTCCCTATCTTCTAAACTAATTTACAATGCATAAATTGAGATGATATTCAGAATTTCTTCTTTAAGCACCAATTTTAGCAAATTATCGGATCCGCAAATCTTTGCACTTCAACTACACCATCTTTCAAATCCTTATGAACAATCACTCAAACACCATTTCTGCCCTTCTATTAATTGAATACCATAATTTAAAGCACGTCTTCTCGATCTTTCTTGCTTTCTCTCCAACTCATTTTGTCTCTTAGAGACATAGCATCTGAGTATTCCTTCTTTCCGTCGTATCCACTATCTCCATCAATTTATGAGTCAAAGTGTCAATATTCCAGCCACCTATTCGCAACTTCTTTTGACCTCCTTTGGACTTTCTTTACTCGCATGCGCCCATTGTTAGAGTATTTGGTGGTGCGTCCCGATTCTGAATGCTGCCACCCCCGCGTGGGGATACTGGGACTCGCACACGATGCGCCGCCAAAGCCTGGGAAGGTTGGGGGCGCCGCTTGGGTGGGATTTGCGGCGATGGATATCGCCTGGAGGGGCGGCAGTTCCGCCTGGAGATGGAAGGGAGGCGCCGCCGGAGGGCTCGCTACCTGCGATCTGGGGTTCCACGGCAGGAGCGTGGACCTGCGGGGTAGGATCTGGGGCCTTGGATCTGGGGGTTGCGCCATGGAGGCTGCATCGGCTTGGGAAGAATCGCCTGGAGGATCTGCGTGATGCTGGGGGTCGCCGCTGCCCGGGATGATTTGCGGCTCGACGAGGAGATGGAGGTGCTCGCGCATGCGATGCCACCTGCGTGTGTGCGACGTCGCTAGGAGAAGGGAGCTTGCCTAGGGTTCGATTCGCCCGCCGCCTTGGGTGATCGATAGCGGCTGGGCGATCGACAGTCGCCTGGTTATTCTGGAGGATCGGGTTGTGACTCCGCCCGGGAGTTGCGCTGGGGTTTGGTGGGGTTGCCGTGTGCCGCCACACCACCAAATACTCTAACACCCATCATGTGAGAAGCCTCGCAAAATTTGGACTGCATCCGGTGGTAATGCAGCGAAACTAGTTTATTTACTCACATGCGTTCCTCATGCGAGAACCCTTGCAAATATTTAACTACACCCGGTCAGTGATGTAGCAGGCCTTGCCAACTTCTCGTTGCATTCGACGATGCAACGCATCGCTAGTAGGGAACGCTCCAAGGAAATCTAAATGTTTGCTTAAATCCATGTTGTAAAGATCCGATTATTTTGAGACAAATTCCTAAATAGTTCTCTAAAATTGAACACTATTTAGGAATTTGTATATTTTTCGCTGTTTGCCGGCTATCTAACATGCAACCCTCTTCATTTACCTATCATGCACCCTTCCTCAATTACCCGAACTTGAGACTAGCCATGCATCTTAACATGAATTAATATGCAAATTGTAAAAAAGGTTAGCTACTTGGGATTAACACCCCTCATTTGAAGTCTCAACTGTTCCCGCAAGAGGGTCCTTGATTTGATTCCCGTTCCTTAGGTTAATAGGTTTTGAAGATGAAGGTTCAGGACCTGAAGAATTGGAAAGTGGGCAGACATGTAACTATGCACCTTTGATTTGATTGTGGAGCCATTTGATATTTGATTCATCTTGGGCAAGAAAGGCAACTCTTATGGAGATTAACTCCTCGATCGTAGACTTAAATTTCATCTGATCTATCCCATGTTTGTGTTCTTCCATTAACTGGATTAGATAGTTCAGTTGATTAGGTTCTAGTGGATCTTGAGCTACAGGAGTCTGCTTAAATGTGAGAACATGATAAAGTTGATCTTAGGTTATTTGAGGAACTAATCTCTATTGATTTTGACTGAAAGATTGAGCAAGATCGGGATTCTAAGTTTGAATAACCTCCCCCATGATGCATCCACATTCACAGTCAAACCCTCGTAAAATGTTTGTAGCAGATCATGCCTGACAATTCTGTTTGGGGTTTAATTCCTTAAAAGATGTTCAAATCTTTTCGAAAACTCGTGGAAATATTTATTATGTGATCGCGAGAAGTTCTCGATGTTCTTTCTTCTTGATTGGGTTTTACATTTAAGCCAGTGTCTATCTTGATCCATGAGACAGAAGAAGAAAGCTTTTAGGAAAGATATATTCCTCATTGATACAGGCAGGCATACTGGATGAAACCGCAAACTTGGAGGAAGTGATATAGATCATTATATGGTTTCCTCAGATTGTTGATTGTGGAAATTACAAAGGAAGTTGATGTAGTCTGATTTAATCTAAAATCCGCATCGATCATTGGGTATATAATTCGAATTTCTTGAGTGTAGGATAAGGCCCTAAGTGGGACTACACGAATGTTTCCTCCATATCCGTTTATCCATCACCTCAATTGGGTTTCAGAGGTTGATGATGATCCTCTCTGGCTCATCTTGCTTAGCCTGATTCTCAAAGAGGGTCAGTCTTCTGTATACCATGCATTCGAAATAGGATCTGATCGGCGACTTGATTTTGGTACAGAACATGATTGGGACACTGATCCATGGTTTAGAAGGGTGGTAAAGGTAGGGTAGAATGAGAGGATATAGTTTTTTTATCACTAAATTGCACAGAAGATGTAATGTGCTATTCTAAAATAACAATGTGGTGTTACTGGTGTATTTGGGAAGATCACAGACTTCTACAACCAGGTCAGGGGAACAAGGTGTGAGTGTGTAGACCGACAGATCTGCAATTTCCTCGATCAATCTTCTACCCGACGTCTTAGAATTACCAACTATCTGCAGTACTGTGTTTTCATTAGATTTTGTTATCATCATAGAAATACACACATTATCATTTGTGTCAATCAACAGTGCAACGTGTACAATCAGTGTTTTAATCTTGGGGACAATTTATGTGGACCAATAATGATATTAATCAACAATAGATCCCTTCCCTGTAACTCCTAAATTCGCAACTGTTCCAGATGTTAACCTATAATAGTCTTCTCTTTGTTCTACAAACTTTGTTGGAATTTCTTTTCCACAATTTACATTTCAATTGCCACTGTAATATGTGTGTGACTTTAGTATCTCTGCAAGCAACTTCTAAAATCTTCAGATTGCACTGTAGTTTGAGCAAGTTAAGCTTCATTATCCACATTTCTACTGATAACCAAGACTGTAATGCAATGAAGTCATCTTCAGCAAAATTCAACCATTGGCACAATGTCTTCTTGAATGTGGTGGAGATCCCATTGATCTGATCAACTAGATCCGACTAGTCGGTCTAGTCGACCGATTCTTGCAAACTTGATCATCTTATAAAATAAGTTTGTATATGTATATAAAATATTTATAATTTTGTTTCATCCTATTTTATGAGAACTTTATATCTATTTTTCTTCATATTTTTAGCTTTTGTAATTTTTTATTTGCTTTCATGTATTGACCTTTATATCCAGTTATTTAGCTAGCTCGTAAACATTATCGGAGTTCTTAAATTCTATATTTATTTTTAATTTAGACATGTTTATGTAGCATTATTATTAGGAGAAAATGGGACGGGCTGCCCTTGCCACATTTTCCGAAATTTTGTTTTTCCCCAAAAATACTGCCATGTATTTTGAACACTATATCTCTCTAATATGTCATTCTAATTTCGTCAGAAACAGAGACTCACATGCCTTCCATTTAGAATATGTAATTTTATGTGGTGTCATTTTTCTGTCATTAAGGGTGTTTTTTATGCTAGAGTTTGGAATCGGATATATTTGAGAATTTTGAGTTGTCATCGTTACTTCTTAAGTGATCATCCTTTTTCCTATAAAGGAAAAGGGCATTGTTGAAGTGGTGTTTCAACTCACATGCTCGAGTAACTCTTTTTTTCATGGGCACCTCAGTTTAGGCCATTGAAGTATGGCCTTTGGTTGATGATGGGATAGTAGGAAATTTATTCACATTATATATCCTATCACTGGAAGATATAGCAACAAATA